>JANRGW010028155.1:0-12623 GCA_024733675.1 Psilopsiagon aymara
TCTCTTCTCTGCCCAACCTGTAGCTGTGCCTGGGATTGCTCTGACACAGGTGTAGGACCTTGCACTTGGCATGGTTAGACTTCATCAGGTTGGCATCAGCCCACCTCATGAGCATGTCAAGGTCCCTCTGGGTGGCATTCCTTCCCTCCAGCGTATCGACCCAACCACCCAGCTTGGTGTCATCAGCAAACTTGCTGAGGGTGCACTCAGTCCCACTGTCCATGTCGCCAACAAAGATGTTAAAACAAGACCAGTCCCAACACCAGTCCCTGAGGGACACCACTCATTACTGGTCTCCAGCTGGAAATTGAGCCATTGAGTACAACTCTTGGTGTGCGGCCATCCAGCCAGTTCTTTATCCACTGAGTGGTCCACCTATCAAATTGATGTCTCTCCAAATTAGAGACAAGGATGTCATGTGGGACAGTGTCAAACGCTTTGCACAAGTCCAGGTAGATGATAAAAACAACCTGAACATTTGACCCCTGTGGCCTGCTTTATCCAGCAAGACTGCCCTAAGACTTAAGAAAGCGCTTGCCCTGTGGACATGCTGAGGAAATAGCATTAAAACTTTAAACATTAGTTTTAATCCTTCTGATAACCAAAAATATTTTGTAGGGCCTATTCTGTTTAACTACTTTGTGGAATTAAAAGCAAATCTAATATGTAAGAAAGCTGATTATTGCTGCATGCTCTTAAATGTTTCACGAATGTGGATTAGATATTAACAGAAAAAAACAGATAAAGACGAAGCAAGAGATGAAGTTGGGTATGACAGAGGTGATGGATGGCTACTTGCTTCTGATTATATTCATTGCTAGAGACCCCACTGTGAAGTCATCAGAAAGATACCTGTTGACTTTATGGTGACTTTACGACCATCAGTGCTAAGAATGATAGGTATCTTTAAGATTAGCCCATCACTCTGATGTCTAAACTAGTTTACTTCTTTGTACCGTCTTTTTACTTACGATTCATGCAGATTTTCAGGACATCAGTATTACAGCTTCATGTCGGAGTTTAGCTTCCTTGGAATAACAGCTTGGGTGCTGGAAGTTCCCCATTGCTCTGCAATGAAATAAGGGCTGATGGTGAACATCTAATTCATATATTTTATTGCTTACTGGTGTGGCTTTCAACTAGAACTGGATTGGGTGAAGGAGTGGGCAGTCTTATCTTCCTGCAGAGCGTTAAGTTGCAGGCTGAGGCACAGAGCTGCTGGTACAGATTATTGCTTGGGCATGTCGTCAGTTGCCTTTTGCATGGTCATTCCCAGTAAGCACGACTGACATGCTGTGGTCACACTAACTCCATGTGCCTCCTAGGCTTGCAACACAGGTGACTTTTTGATCTTGTTTTTGGGGGAAGGATTGAGTCATTTGTATGTTTGTGATGCATGGAAGGTGGAGGTAGGCTCTTGTTTTGATTCTTTCTCAATAACAGGCAGTTTTTACCACCAAAATCTGGGTATGAGGTTTTTTTCCAACTGTGACAGTAGAGTGCGTAGGCCTGTTGTGGCAATGCTGTGTTGACAGAGCACTTCACCCACATCAGGATGAAACAACTTGTTTCCATCCATCACGATGGATCAATTTTGCCTCTGTGTGTGTCTGACCTTTGAATAGTTAAGCAGGGTGTCTTCAGCCAGCATAGCTACTTGGCAGCTGATTGGACTATCACAACTATGTAAGTCAGGGATCTGACTCAAACTTCTGCTTCTTCTTTGATTTATTTGACTCCAAAACTATCAGGTGGAGCTGAAAACTGAACTGACTTGTCATCACAATTCCCTAACTTTCTCCAGCAGGTTTTACTTCTTAATTTAGAATGCAAAACCTTTTAACTTTTCTCTGAAAGCTAATATTGACTTTGTTTCATAGTAACCTGGACTTTGATCAGGAGGGGAAAACCTGACATTCCTGAAAATGGCAGCTGAGAAATCCACAGAAGTTCGAAAAGCTGCTAGACAATTCGTCCTTAAAGAAGAGGTACAACACTTGGCTTTGACACATGCTTTGTTGTTAAATAACAATGAGTTGAGACCCATCAGAATTTTGTGAGTGCAGAGTAAGAAATGCTGGAGATGCTGTGTGTTTGTAAGAATCTGTTCAATAGACAAAACACTTCTTCCTGATGGGCAGAGTTTCAAAAAGGTGGCATTTCTCTTCATTGATATAATCATAACCATTATGAATGGGGAGAGAGGAATCTACAGTGTTGTATTATTTTAAGCTGCTGGGGGGGGGGGGGGGGGGCTTTGTTTGTTTCTTGTGTTGTATGTCCAGGCTGTTTGCATAGTTCAGTAGTAATGCTGATAGCTCTCAGAGAATGTAGTCGGTGGATCATGATGCTCAGCCTTGGTTTCTGTTCCTTCAGGATGATGAACCACTAGGAGTTGCCTTAGCATTGAGGATTGTACCTTCTTTGATGCTTTCGGAAAGGGTTTGAGTTTAGATGATTGCTGTTCTAAAGACATTAGTAAGGAGGTAGTAAGAGTTTTGAAATAATATTCTGTGAACATCTTCACAGACTCAGAAGATATTAAGTCCCAGGGGAGGAATTTGAAGTAATTCTGGGTGTTTCATTTTTCAGGGTCACCCTCACTTAAACTGCCTCTATTTGTTTCTCTTCTGAGTAAATTCTTAGGAGTTAACCTTTGGTGTCAAAGTGGCAACAGCATCACGCTGTTGCTGTAACACAAATGTGGTTTCTTTTATCAAGTGTTCTGTCCTCGGAATGAACACACAGGCTTGTAATTCCTCTAGGTTTCAAGGTAAAAAAAAATTTAGACTTGTGTCGTTGGGATATATTTATGGTTCTTCCCCTGGGGTGGTTGTGTAAGATGAGTATTTCTCAAGCATAAGGGCTTTAATTTTTTTAAGCTTTTGGGTTTTTCTATTAAGACCTGGGGTTTTGCAGGCAACATTTTAATTTTATCCTTTTTTTTTCTTTCTTTCGTGATACCTCTTAGTTCCTCTCCTTTGGAATGTTGTACTCGCTGGTGTCATTGGAAGTTTGGAATTAGCCTTTCCTATTTTAAGCTATTTAGTTTTTTCAGTCATCCTGCGGGATTAATACAGGAAAGTATTTACTGTGCCTTTGCCAGTGGCCCTTATATTAGAAGTGGTTCTGTAACTCTTCAGTAGCTACATGGTCTGATGTTGGAGAATCTTCTTCCAGCAAAGTGGGGCTGGTTTTGTTTTATTGTTCCTGTTTCTGGGAGGTCTATTACAGGCTGAAAGCTGTACTTAAGAATACCTGATTAAAACGAGGACATTTTGTTTAATGTTATTTATTTTTGTACACATAAAATCTACTCTTTATTTTTCTTTTGTCTTTCTGGATTGTGGACAGGTCTCATTGCTTACAGACCAGGGATTTCTTTTTCCTCTTAAGACTCCTGGGGACAATGATGTGGTTCTGATTTCAGCCATTTTCCCATTTCTGCTTAGCAATAACTCAGGGGGTTGGGGGAATGATCCTCCAGTTCTACTGAATGCTGCAGTGATACGGAACCACCTATAATGTGTCTCTCTGTGTTCTCTGCAATGTTTATAGACATTCCTTAACACAAAATATTTAGCTGTGTTTATTTCACTGAAGTATATTCCTGTCTTTGGACAACCAATGGAACATGATATTCTTCTAGTTCTCTTTTGCATCTTCCTGTACTCTAGTTCTGCAGTGATTTAAGAGTGAATACAAAGCTATTTAAAATATACCTAAATGCTTCCAAACTGAATTACTTCTTGTCTCTGTAATGAGCATAATATCTCCTTTCTTGCTGTTTTTGTGACCACAAAGCCATTAGAAAGCCCTTTTGAGAACCCATGGCTCTCCTTTTCCAGTTCCTATACTTCCCAAAATAAATACAGAACTCCTACATGTAAAGTGTGTGTAGCGGGTTTACAACCATGGGAGTGCTGCTGTTATTTCAATTGCCTGTCAAACAGTTCTTTAGAAGAACACATTACATGAGTTCATCCAGCTCACTTAAAATTTCCTAGATACCTGAATCACTTCTGATTTGCCTTCTGCCCCCAACTGGTACTGTACTGTGCTTGTGTACCCTAAATAGAGCTGGATCATAGACTACATTTTGTTTCTTTGCGTTCTTTTTTTAGTTGGTGAATCTCTCACTTCAAAGTTCAAGGTCTGCATGGCCACATGCCCTATTTGTTCCTGTCCTGCACTAGAGCATTCATTTCTGCCAGCCATGTGAATAACCTCTCAGACTTCATTCTTTGCTACAATTTTATATTGTGGGTTTTTTTTTCCCACATCCTTATTTCATAGAATCATTGAATCATAGAACAGTTTGCCTGGAAGGAGCCTTAAAGCTCATCCAGTTCCAACCCTCTGCCACAGGCAGGGACACCTTCCACTAGAGCAGGTTGCTTCAAGTCCTGTCCAACCTGGCCTTGAACACTGCCAGGGATGGGGCAGCCACAGCTTCTCTGAACAGTCTGTGCCATTGTCTCAGCCCCTTCACAGTAAGGAATTTCTTCCTAGTAGCTAATCTAAATTCCCCTTCTTTCAGTTTAAAGCTATTCCCACTTGTCCCATCACTACATGCCCTTGTAAAAGCTCCTCTCCAGCTTTCTAGGAGGTACTGAAGTACTAAAGTACTGAACTTTGGGCACTGTGAGCTGCTCTAAGGTCTCCCCAGGGCCTTCTCTTCTCCAGGCTGAATCAGCCCAGCTCTCTCAGCCTGTCTCCAGAGCTCTGATCATCTTCACGGCCTCCTCTGGACTTGCTCCAACAGGTCCATGTCCTTGTTATGTTGGGGGCCTCAGAGCTGAACATAGGAGTGCAAGGGGGGGGGGGGTCTCACGAGAGCAAAGCAGAGCGGGAGAATCGCCTCCTCTGTCCTGCTGGTCAGGTTCTTTTTGATAAAGACCATGATACAGTTGACTTTCTGGGCTGCAAGAGCACACTGGTGGCTTTTGTTGAGCTTCTTGTCAACTGGCACCTCCAAATTCTTATCCTCAGGGCTGCTCTCAATCCATTTTCCTCTCAGCCTATATTTGCACTTGGGATTGCCTTGACCCAGGTCAGGACTTTGCGATTGCTTTTGCTGTACTTCATGAGATTTTCCCTTGCTTAAGCTTGTTCTGATGCTGTCAGTAGTGTGTCTCATTAGATAATAGGAAGTGCTTTGCTCATCTTCCTGATTCCTTCTGATTTCTGCTGTCAGACCTATGGCCAACTTGATACAAAATCCTGCAGACAATCCTGTCTGCCCATACCTTCAGCAAAGCTTAAAATACAAGTTACATTAAAGTAACTAAATTTATACCATAAATTTATGTATTATAATATATAAATTATATACGCAGGGAATATAAATATTCCAGGGATATCCATGGAAAATAAACTCAGCTCGGAAAAGACACTTTGTAATAACGGTATTGCCAAGCACTCAGTCAGCAGCTCAGAATCCTAAAAGGGCAGGTGTGCATCACTGCTTACAGGAAACAGCAGTTTCACAAGGCCACAGTCTGACATCACAGCAAGAAGAGTTTCAGAACAGTTTATTTTCAGTCTCGCATACTCAGCTATAGACCATGCTGTCTGATAAGTAGGCACTCATGATTACCAGCGTAGCGAAAGTCTGTGCAGATCAGTCACCCTTTTTTAGCTGAAACATGACCTTTGCAAAGGCCTCTTAAAAAGCTGAGGACTTTCCAGTACATAAAATCCCAGTGAATTCATTGGAACTTGCTCATAAAGTCATGTTAAGGAAAGTTACTGGGCTTATTGTCTGTTCCTATTCAAGAACGTGGAGTAAATGTGTGTCTCTGGGTTAGCTGCAGGAATGTTGCATGTTCCTGCATGCATTCCACTGCTGAGATTTTGTCTTCAAGAGAATCCCAAAATAGTGGTGGTGTTTCTCCCCTTAGTTCCCAAGTTGGGATTAATCTTATAATGTATTTAATCAAATAAAATTCTGTATTTTAGGTAATTGCAGAAAGGAAATGGTTGAAACTTGAAGAAACAACTTACACTGATCCTTTTGGTAAAACCAGGTAACTGCTTCACTGGCATCTCAGACTTCTATCTGTTCCCAGTCAGTGTAGCCCCGGGCTAGAGAACAGGAGCATTTCAAACCTGTTCTTCCACGCAAGATGAGAGTTATTCATTCTCCAATTACTTTATAGTTTGTACTCTTCAGAGGATAATAACCTCTTACTCTAGCAGATACGCTGGCATGTGGCATGGAACTGGGCTCCTAAATCCTTCTGGGCACACTGGACCGTGGTTTACTTGGCATTTCCAGTGCCTTGCATCTGTGCAGAAGCAAGTTCTAGCCACACAACTAGACTGTAATGATCAGAGTCTGTCTCATGGCTTTTCTGATTCTTAGCTGAGGGCTCCCTTTTGCCTGCTTATGGTGCTGGATCTTGTGTACTACTGACAAATGTCTGCCCTCTCATGTATTATCACTCCTGTTCAATTCTTTTGTATGCCTTAGTTCTGCTGTATTTTTCTAGATGTGACAATGTGGCTTTACTTCCCTTTCCTCAATGTGTTAGATTCTCTGCTGCTGTCTTTCTCCAGTGCCTCCCAATTCATCATCAATTCATCCTGTTAAAAAAATTGAGTTAAAAAATCAAGGATTGGAGTGTTTATGAAAGGATTTTTATCGCTGGTGGATTGGGGGGTTTACTTATCCCATTGCTTATTTTGAGAGAGAAGCTTTGTTTTTTCCTACCTGTGTGCTCTTCATGTGGTCAAGTAACTGAGCTGAGAGCTCACAGTAACTTACACTATAAAACTTATGCAAAAGCAGGATAAAAGATAGAATGCATGTGGCCTGGTTACAAAACTGTCTTTCAAAATCTGACAAGTTGTATGTATGAATTGCTTTATTTTTGCACTTTTCCACAATCACTTATACAAGACTTGCCTGGTTTTTGACCGTCACTCATGTCCTTCCCTTATTTTTAGTGGTCTTAAACAGTCATTAATTAACTGTTTTCTCTTTCCTCTTTAAATAGGCTGGACAAAATTATACTACAGACATTTTAAAGTGGCAGTATATGGCAGAGACTGCCTAAGCCCAACTGCTTTCTTATAGGCTCTCACTGCGTGATGGTGTATTTTGCTTTTGAATGAAAGTATCAAGGGTAGAAGATGACTTACACATTCATTTGTTCTTTCCTTTTGTGTTAAAAAGAACGTGGGAAACTGTAAAGCGTACTGGCAACAAAAAGGGGATCTCAGCTGATGGTAAGACATCAGTATTTGATTTTGTTTGCATTTTGTCCTGTTAAAGAGCTGATAAACTCATAGACCTTAGAGCAGCTTCCAGTGTGTAAAGGGGCTGACAAGAGGAGAGGAGCTTTTTACAAGGGTGTGCAGGGACAGGACAAGGGGAAATGGCTTTAAACTGAAAAGGGGGAAGATTTAGAGTGTATATAAGGAAGCTCTTCCCTGTGAGGGTGCTGAGGCATTGGCACAGGTTGGCCAGAGAAGCTGTGGCTGCCCCATCACTGGCAGTGTTCAGAGCCATGGCAGGGGGCTGGAACTGGATAAGCCTTAAGGTCCCTTCCAACCCAAACGAGTCTGGGATTCTATGAATGAATGGAAGATGAGTAATAAACAGCAATGTTTGCTGTACCCTTGAGCTAATTAAATGCAAGCTTCAGCATTGAAGAGCCAGAACCTTACTAGTAGGAGTGTCTTCCCAAGATCATTTTATTCACTTCAGAACAGTGGAGCAATTTCAAAGATGTCCTGGGTGCCCTGGTAGAGAGTAGCTCACAGATTGGTGAATTGGATCTGCTGTGAGGTGTTTGGGATGCAGTTCTCTTTGGGAGATGATTTAGCCATGAAGTGAGTGTGTAGGGGGGAGTTCCATACATTGGCTCCCAAACAGTCTGCAGTCAAGAGATCACACCCCTAGGTACTGGTGGGCTGAGGCTCAGTCTTGCTTGGTACATTTGCCTCTTGTTTGCTCTTTGAAGATCCCATTTTGGGTTCTTGCCTCTCACCATGCCTAACAGAATGAGGTTAAATTCATAGTTCAGGATTCTGGAGCAGGCATCTAAATGTTTAATGCTCAGAGTAACAGTGCTTGTGTTCCTTTCCAGATCTAGCACCAAGTACCTTCTGCTATACTCTGATTGTATGTACTTGTGTCTTCTGTGACTGTAGGTGTTGCAGTGATAGCGGTACTACAGAGAACTCTCCACTACGACTGCATTGTCCTTGTGAAACAGTTCAGGCCCCCAATTAATGGCTATTGCTTAGAATTTCCTGCAGGTAAGTGGCTGAAGCATTAAGAAGGGTCACAGAAAGCTGACAGTTAAGTGTGTTTAGATGTCCTGGGAGTGTCAATCTCCAGCAGCTCTAACTAGAAAACCATAGTGAGCTCTGTAGCTCAGTGTGCTGTTCCCATATAGGAGTATTTGGTGATGAAGGATACAAAGTGGGCTCATTTTAGCAAATCTGAGACATTTTGCACAGCAGTCTGGTAGTAGAATATTGCGTTTCCTTCCACTCCTTAAGAGTCAAAGAACTTGGCTTCTTTCACGTATGAGGATATTAATGCTGTTTCGTGGGAAGCTGGCAGATAATCAGCCTGTGAAGGCTTCTGTAGACAATCATCTGAAGACATGGGCAGCAGCCTGATGTATCCAGGAACTGGAATCCTGCCTAATGCTTCAGTTTTATCACTGTGTAAAAGTAGTGTAGTGAGGTTGTTTTACCTCTTCCATAAGGCTGGATTGGATACGGGGTGGGTGTTGTGGTCAAGTGTTTGCTTTCAGTTGTTCCTGTGTGCTATTTATCCCACAGGCCTCATTGAGGAAAATGAGACTGCAGAAAGTGCTGCATTGCGAGAGCTGGAGGAAGAAACAGGGTACAAGGGGGAGGTCATTGAATGTACTCCAGGTCTTTGCTTTGTCTTTTATTTCCAACCCAAAGCTAATTCTGCCTTTGACAGGTACTCTGAATGTCTAAAATGCTGTAAAAGAAAAAGAGCTGTGCAGGGAAGTCTACAGAAATGAGCAGGGAGCAGTACCCCATGGCTGGTCATTGCTGAGTTACTAGCTAAACTAGTTTGACAGTTTGATGTCTATAGGGGAAAACTTTGCTGTTAATTAAGATCCTTAACACAAAACCCAATTGTTCAAGCTTTGATTTGGCATTTTAGTATAAAGGTCTAAATAGCTGGACTTAATGTGAACGGCTTTTGTGAACTTAGGTATTGAAAAATAGCTACGTGATGCAGCCTGAGTGGAGGTCACCTCATGTCACTGTGGGGAGATGACAGTACTCAGGTTCTACAGCCAGAAAGGAGGGAGTAATTGGAGTAAATCCAAAGAACCTTTGGAACATGATTGTTGCCAATACAAAGCAAAATGAAGACAAAATGAGCATCACAAATTAAACTTGAGAAGGTAGAAAGGTAAGGCAGCTTTCCTAGGATTACAAGTGTATGTCATTACAGTTGAGACTTGGCTCTTGGATTACCGGGTACAACACGATAGGACTGATATGGAGACAGGTGGTGGTAAAATCAGACTTGACTGAGGAAGTCTATAAAGGAATTGTAGTTTACAGTTTAATATGCAGTCTGTGGGATGCAAAGTAAACCTAGCTGCAGAAAACAAGCCTTAAAAAGGATCTGTAAAAGCACTGAGAGGCACAGAAACACTGCTTTTAAGAACCTGTGAAGACAAACTGTTCACAACCCTCCAGCCTGAACATATGCCAAATATGTGTTCTCCTCTTGTATCAGGATGCACTTCTGTGAAAGCTTTTGGTAAAATGTCAGGGTGCCTGACTTGTGCTTTTGACAACTTAACTTCTGCTTGTGCTTGTTGGCAGCTCTCTGCTTGGACCCAGGTTTGTCAAACAGCACCACACACATTGTGAGCGTCACCATTAATGGGGATGAGGCTAAGAACACGAGACCTAAGCAAAAACTGGGTGAGTTTTGTACTGTTTGTTTGAAAATTCAGAGAGGGTAACAAAAGAATGGCTTTGAAAGAACTGACCCTACCTCTGTAGGGACATCTCTTCTGTCCCAGCTGATGTAGATGCTGGACATCCTTCAAATCATATCCTGCAATCTGATTATGCAGAACTGTGTTTCTTTGCTAAATTCCCTGGGAAGACCTCAATGTTCAGTGTCAGGTGCTGGCAAACGCAGGAGAAATCTGGGTGCCACACTTCAGTGAGGGCCATAAGCACTTGTGAACCTTGGTATTCTTAGTTGTGGCTTGACCTTTGAAATCACTACAGTGTCACCCACAGTCAGCTATCAGAATGCTTTTTAGTTGTAAGTTCTGTGTATTTCAAAACCCTTAACTTACTACTTTTTCTTACTTTCCTTGCAGATGATGGAGGTACGTTGGGTAACTGCTTCCATTGACAGCAAGGTCAAGAGTGAGCTACGTATGGCAAGTTTTACTGAGAACATGTCAGTTAAAACTGGTTTTTATTTGGGCTTTGTTATCTCCTGGCCCTAATCAAACATGCATGAGACTGACTTTGGCCCAGACATGGATTGTTACTGCATCAGTTCTCTCAAGCATTACACCTATAGCACCAGTATCTCAGGACATACAAATGTCTAAATCCACAGTAGGTGTAGATGAAGCCCCAAAGACAATGAATTTGGGTGGACAGGGGTAGTGTAAGCCAACACATACTCATCAAGAACAAACTCTTCATGCTGTTTAGTCTTCATATGCATCTATAATCCATTACTGTACCTGTATAAACCAAACAACAGTCCATTTCAGTATATTTTCCATTTATAGAAGGAAAAGGTCTCGCTTCAGAAGGGTTCTGGCCCCCCATGGCTGTCAGCTGCACTGTTTTTCCCAGTTTCTTACTGCCAAACTTGTTTTTTAATGACCTCAGTCCCAGACTTCCCCATTTAATTGGCCTTTTGGGGATTTGTGTGCAATCTCAACAGCTTTTGGATGGAGATGAGCATTAAGTCAGTTGTTTTTACCCTTTTAAACTGTACGAAATGGGACACTGAGGTAACTTCCTTTACTGTTTGTGAATTTAAAAGCATGTAACACTTTGTTGTTCTCTCCTAGAATTTGTGGAAGTTATTTCACTTCCGAAGAACGACCTACTGCAAAGAATTGATGGTAAGAGCTTGCTGACATGTTAAATGCATGTTGAGAAAGCCTTAGCTTCCCTCCTCATGGCCTTTCTTATCAGAGAAACCTCTTGCCTTAAAAAGCTGCAAGAGACTCAGCAAGGGAAAAGTTAGTGACAGCATCACGTGCTGGCATGAAGAGTTAATGTCTGGAATGCTGCACAGCTTTGTTGTAGTGCAGGACTCGCATTTGTGTAGAGGAGGAGTTTAAACAATCTCGTAATTGTATTTTCCTTTCTTTCCAGAGCTGGTGGCAGAAGAACACCTGGCAGTGGATGCCAGGGTTTACACCTATGCACTGGCCCTCAAGCGTGCGGCAGAAGAACCGCTCCAGGTCCCTTTTATGAAGTGAGAAATGTGGTTGGAAATTGACTCATTCAGATGGCTCAGAAGGTTTAACTCTCCTTGTAATAGAGGTCTTTTACTTTACTTGTAGAGCAAAAGTATTTGTAGGAATGACCCTGGTATTTTTATCTGGAATTATGTAACTAACAAAAAGTGTCCCTTTTAACTGCTCAGGCTCAGGCCTTGACTGAATAATGGTAATAAAAATGCTTTTTAATTTTCAGAGCAGCTCATCCCTCATTGTGTTTGTCAGTGCAGTGTAAGGAAGATGCTCAAGTGACTGTTGTTGGTGTTGTACCAAAGCCTGCTAACTCAAGGTGGATGCAGGAACAGTGTCCGTCTTCCTCATCTCTCATCCACCCACACCAGTAGCATCAGCAAAACAACCATTGGTGATTCCTTCATGGCAGGAGCAGCAGCATGGGGACACAGGGACACACTCTGGCTGCAGTGTTTGAAACTGGCATTTCAGGAACTTCCTTTTATGCTTTAGACCTCAGGGTGTTACTTCCTTGTCCCAGATGTAACTGAACTGTCCAGAAAAAGAAAACTGGTTGGTTTAACTACAAAAATCACAACTCTGGCACCAACACAACATCCCAGGGTGCACAACCCAGCCAGGGCATTCTGTTTGAGGCACAAACTTACGCACCTCGCACCTCTATATGCCACACACACGTGGCCCCAGGCTGCCCATTCCCTCACTCTCATTACTTCTGCGTGAATCTTCAGATATCTGTGGACAGCTGACTGCTTCCAATTAAACAACCACCACTGCTTAAAGGTCAGGATCTAAGAGCTGTAATAAACATATCCTCATATCAAAGTCTTGCTCTGAAATGAATAGGGGTAAGCATGCATAATTAGGAAGACATAGAAATGAAGCAGAAAACTTGCTTAAGATGTTCCTGTCATAACAAACAACAAAGTTGCTTTCAAGTTAAGTAGGAGAGAAGACAGAAGAAATCAAAACATGAAATCAAAGGGAAAAAGGAATTAGTTACAGCCAAGCAAAAAAGCTCAAAGATTTGAAGAGGAGCAATCTTGAGGCTTCATTTTAATTAAAGCTGCTGAAAACTGATGAGAATTATATTCTAGAACAAGGATGAGGAGGAAAAAAGAAGCCTTCCAGCCCCCTCGCCCCCCCCCC
>JANRGW010028156.1:4274-14908 GCA_024733675.1 Psilopsiagon aymara
CCCCCCCCCCCCCCCCCCCAATCCTTAATGATCTACTTGGTTGACCTGCATAATTTAAAATATTTTTTCATTATAGTGATTTTCCCATTTAGGTCCCCAGGAGATCCCGATATGTAATCAGTTTTCCCGAACAAATGACCTCCTTTAACTTCATTAGTTCAGAATTAATTTACTAGCATCCAAGATACTGAATGACTCTGATTACTAAAATACAGTAAAAAAATTAAAGTTCTCTTTCATTTATGGTCAAGGCAAACATTAATTAAACCTCGTATTTCTTTGCTAATTTTGTTCACAGTTCAATTTAATAAAGAGGGAACGTTTGATGGGCTGTCACTAGGCATTAGATGAGGGAGGGGATGGGATTACAGGCTTTCCGTGCATATAACATCTTCTTTTTGCCAGATGCTTCACTTCTCTCGCAGCTTCCTTCACCTTTTAGGGAGCTTCTTGAATGAGCAAGCCAGGGAGAGCTGCTGCCTTCAGTGAGTGGTGGAGGAGTGCAGTGGGAGCTTTGGGGAGGATGTGCTTTCTGCTGGCTGACACAACACATCTAAGCCACGGTCCCTGCTGCTTGTGCACGTCAGCTTCAGCTCTCGGGTTGTCTGCCTTATCTCGTATCTCTCCTAAGAGATGTGCCTCCCTTTTGAGGCGTGCAAGTTATTCAGAGGATTAGCCATGCTGCCAGCCCCTCACCCTTTAAGGCTTTGCAGGTTTCCATTCTGCAATCTGCTGCAGCAGGCACTGGCCTGGTGACGGCATTTTTCTTGCTGTCACTTGACAGTAAGCACGTTTGCACCACGCGCTGCATGTGGGATGGCTGATGAGGCTGCATGGAATGTGCGCGGTGAATGGCAATAAGGCTTTGCTTAGGGAATGGCCATTGTTCCTTGAAAAATCCAACCATATAGGGCAGGGTACCCCCCTTGAGTTGATCTGTCCCGCTCATCACTTTCCATGTTCCTATGTATTTTCGAAAAGGCAGAATCAAAAGGTATAGAAAAGTTTTAAATAAGAGTAACTTTTCTTGTGCTATTGGCTTGCCAGTGACTTTACTGTAGTCCCTGTAATGCGTTTTGAGACTGCATTGACAGAAGTTTTGTGCTTGCCCTGATCTTTATATAAACAAGTAGTTTTGTTAAGGCTCTAGCCATGGCTTGGATCCTCACTGTGCTGGGGGCAGAAGAAAGCCTGAAGCTCCTTCCACCCAAAAGACAGCTTGAAACAAACTTTAGGTGTCCAGAGGTGGGTACCACTTGTAGAGGAGCAACACAGATCTCCTGTGAGAGCACCTCAAAGCACTGCAGCAAGGTTTACTAGAAACATGTATACGTGCAAGTGATTCGCTAGCCCAAGAACTACTTTTCAGGCACATCCCAAGAGTGTCTCTGAAGGGCATCCTTTATCCCCTATCCTTGTGTTCCTCTGGGTCTGTCTGCATTTCCCACACCACTGAGCTGAAAGGTGCAGCAGACTCTGTGTCCATCCCTCTCGTTCAGGCTGCAGGATGGCACTAATGTAGGGCTACAGGGGCTGCTGCTGCCCTGCTGCCTTGCTGGACATGAAGTGTTGTGCGGGTGGCCTCCGAGAAAGAAGACCTGGACCTAAAGGGGGATTAGATGGGACCAACGGCCTTGTAAATTAATCTCCCTTATTCATAAGAATAAACTTTGTGGAGGGATTCAGGCAATCAATTTATATCTCTTGAAGGAAAAGAAATTGAAAACACTAAAGCAATTTATTGCCTTTTAAATGTGGGGATGAGGGGGGATGTAAGTAGCGCTTAAATTTAACTACCTGCAAAAGCAAATAAGGAAAACTGTAATATTTCACAAAGCCATAATCCACTATACTATAAGTGTATTTTCAATTTCATTGTGGAAAATACAAGTTACTACTGCTTTCTGCCTAAGAACTGGCCCATAAAGCAACATCCAATTGGTATATTCAGTTTCTGGTATATTTGTTTTTCTTCTCACTTTCTTACTATTTGCATAAAACACTTAGACAGGGCTTTTTTCCTCCTATCTCGTATTGCAGTATTCCAAGTTTTCAGCACAATAAGCGTTTTGCCTGCAAGGCTGCAAGGCCCATATCTAATATTGGTTCATTTTG
Source organism: Psilopsiagon aymara (assembly GCA_024733675.1). Lineage (NCBI taxonomy): Eukaryota > Metazoa > Chordata > Aves > Psittaciformes > Psittacidae > Psilopsiagon > Psilopsiagon aymara. Next base: position 6,390 of record JANRGW010028156.1, read on the forward strand.
AATGTCTTTTCCCATTTAAATGTTAGGCCAGGAAACCAAAGTGATTGTAATCAAATGAGTATGCTCAATATATACCTTATATGACTACAGGGTGGCTTTCTCGGTCTAATTCAAATGCTCTTAGAAAACAGAAGAGATAATTCAGGGGCTGCTCTAAGAAAAGTCTTGCTCCTGGCAATATTTACTCTTAGGTAAATTAGACAACATAAGAGCAGCCATCTGAGAAAAAGATGAAAACCAAAAAGGGCCGATATCAGCTCATTACATGAGGGCAAAGCCACTGACACCAGTGCAGCAGAAAGCTAAATTTGCCCCCTCTGCTTCTGAAAGGATTTTAGAAGAGTGCTGGAGTAGTTCATTATATGAAGAAAGTACAGGAGATATGACTTGAGCTTGAGCCAGGCCACAAAACCTTACAGTTCATTTCTCTCTCCAGGAAAAGCTTGGGAAAAGCACTGGAACAGGCTCTCCAGGGAAGTGGTGGAGCTACCACTGGAGGTCTTTAGAAGACATATAAATGTGGTGCTTAGGGACATGGTTTAGTGGCGGACTTGGCAGTGCTGGATTAATGATTGGACTTGATCTTAAAGGTCTTTTCCAACCTAAATGGTTCTGTGATTCTATATTATCATTCTGCAAGATGAGTCATTGACGGCTTGCTTGTGTGGGCAGACTCATTGTCTGAGCTATTCTGGGATGGCTACTGCTCTATTGGTGTTCTGGAGTATTTCTTGTGCTCAGATAAAGCTAACATCTTCTGAGATAAAGCTAACTTTTTCCTGGCATAATAACTTAGAGAATAGTCTTGCTTCTATCTTAGAGGGATATCTCTTGGGATAGCAGCCCCTTTCCTCTACCTGGATGGTTGGGAGCTTGTCTGTGTGAAGAATTGTTATCAGCTACAGCTTGACTGTAGCCAACCATCGCCATATGGCTCCTTGAGCAGAGCTGGGCAGTAGGCTTCCCCTACCAACACCACCACCATAACATATGTACCCTTTGCTGAGAATGTGCCTTGGCTTTCCACCCTCCCAGGCTGCCCTAGGTGGGACCTCAATGCCTTTGCTGATTCTCATCCCCAGATCAGAACACAAAGGGCTGAACCTTGCCTTGGCTTAATCACAGCTGAGCAAGGAAGCTTTGTCGCAGCTTACCTTTATTTAACTCTCTGCACATCTTACTGCTTTCTCAATTTTATTAACTGTTTATGAATACCTGAATAAGTTATGCAGACAAGATTGATTATTGTGTCCCTTGAGACACTGCTGGTGTTCTAGACACTTTATGCGGGACCCACTGAGTCTTAGCACACAGAGGAATCAGATGCATTTTTCCTTTTAGAAATGCTAGGGCTGCTCTCTGTAATTGGTAATCTAAATATAAGCGGAGGCATTGCATTGACCCTATCATATCTGCAGAGATTTTGAATGCATGTTCACAATACAGGTCTGTGCATAGGGTTTTAGCTTCAGGGCTGTACAAAGGATAATTTAGAAAGGATGGAGCTTTTCCCATTGTATAAATTCATTCATTATTCACTTGAAAGGCTGAAGTGAGCTTCGAACCAAGGTGTGCTCCATGCAGGCTGTTTTCACAGGGTGAGCTTTACACACCGTGACAGCGTGTACATAGCCTTGCCCAGATGGTAACAAAAAATGACTGTGTAGGAGACCAGGTTTCTCCAGAGATGCTCTAAATGCCTCCTGCTCCAAGGACATGTGAATCCTTTTAGCTCATTGCAGGATAAAACCTTCAATATTTAAGACCCACTCTGGTGCTGCGAACTTAAATGTAATGGGCTCTGCTGCTGTAAGATGATGTAGCTCCACTGACAACAACCCTTTCCCTGAAGCTGGAGCCCAGCGGATTGAAATGGGATGAGGCTGATTTGCATGAGAATCTGGCTGTATATACTTAGAAACAAGCCTTTTGTGTTCTCTTATAAAACATCGGTAGTTAGGATACAGTTAAACCTGAAATCAAACCAGTGTTTGGAAATACTGCAACTACAGCTCTCAGCCATCATCATCACTGTAATTAGGATTTCAGCTGTTTTGTTCTGCTGCAAGTCATTCACAGCATTATGGCTATTGACATAAAAAGCAGATTTACTGGGTTTAGCTATAAACATTGCAGCAAAACAGAAAAACCCCAAAATATTAAACTGTGCCATAGCATACAGCATACACACAAGTCATGATGATTAGCAGTGATTTGTCATTCCATGTTATATTTAATGTTAAGGTGGCCAAAATATTGGGCAACATACTACCAGCATATGTACTGTGGTTTTGCTGCAATAGTTGTCTTCTCTAAGCAGCAGCACCTCTTCCTCTCCCCAGACCAGCTTGGGATGCTCGGCATGAAGAAACATGTCTATACACAAACTTGAGGAAGTAGAGGTCTACTTGAAATAAAACAGTGTACTAGTGGAAAACGTTTGCTACGGATACAGCCAGACGATCAAGCCAGCCCCCTTCCACAAGGAAGACCACAGCAGCATCTCTCTTGCAAGCTAAAGCTGGTCCCGGAATTGAAGTGCGCATCATCATCTTTCTTTGCTGACAGGGATTCCATAGCACTGAAGTGGGGAGAAACCAGAGCTGGTGGTGGTGTCTTGAGACAAGTTGCTTGAGACGAATCTTGCTGTGACCAGACTGTGGTGCTGCCTTGAGATAAATCACTTCAGGTGCTATTGGTTTGCAAATTTTGTCTTTCCAATCATAAAATATGACAGGTTTTTTGTCAGTACTACATCTTGATCTCGTTGATACTATTTTTTTCCCAAAAAAATTCCTTACCCATTCCTTCTTCTTCTTTAACCTGAAAAGTCAGTGTTTTGTAAAGACATTATTTAAAAAAATGAAAATGTTGAAAACAACCCTTTTTTCGAGCCTATTTGCAGTAAAATACTGCAAATTTACTCAGAATAAACTGAAATTGTTCTCTAGCTGCGATGAGCTGGAGGAGTGCAGTGATACATGGTGCAGTTATACACTGTCTGGAGCACAATAGATGTGATTCCTGGACTACAGATCTGGTTGCAGCTTTGAAAGGGAGTCCAGCCTGAGCAGTGGTTTGCTCTGGCTTTTGAGGACTTCATTAGCTGGGACTGAAGTCAATGGAGATTTCTGGCACTGACGAAGGTCTGCACAGTTTGATTCCTGTAGACCAGAAGACTGTCTAGCCTGTGGGCTTGGCTTAGATGCAGCCTTACCCAAGTCAGTATTTATTGGATGTAATATTTAGACCAGCTGAGGAAGGTCTGATCCAGTTCAAAACCACTATTTCAGCCTAAGCAAAAGGTAGAGGAGTTGAGAAAGAGGGAATTTTAATGTTTTGCATCCAATCTAAGCATTTTATTAGCTTCAAATAATCTGCTGAATCTGTTAAACTAGCCTGGTTTCTGTGGACTTGAGAATCCCAGCAAGCTTCTTTCTTTCAATGCCCAAAGTGTCTTCAATGGTTTTTCAATGCCCAATGTGTCTTCTTTTCTGCGTCCACTCAACAACACTTGTGTGTGCAGTAGGGCTGTGTGCTTTTGTTCCAAGTCCTCAAACAAGGAATGAAGTGGGATCTGATGTCCAGCCAACTGCCTTCCCTCACGATAGGATTTGGCAGCTGGGATCTCCCAGCCATCTTCTGGGCTTGGCCTGCAACCCCAGCACTGGTGGATATCAGATTGCAGCATGAGTGGGTTTGAAGATGGCTTTAAGAACACAGGAGCCTTTATGTTGGAGAGGTGACTGGCACAGGGACAACTCAGGATCCCTGGTGAGATCAGAGGGGACAGAAAACATCCTCTGAGCTGGAAGGGTTAACAGGAGATTGTTGCTTCTCTTCCTTTGCCTTTACCGTTATCATGATTCATATATTTGAAAGTAGAGGTGATTAATAATCCACAAACCCTCAGCCTGGAAGCAGAGCCGAGGCACCTCGCATACCAGAGCATACTATGATGCAAACAATAAGAAATGATTAGCAAGACTAACATTTCCCGTTCTCCCAAATAACTCCAGAGCAGCATCAATGGTCCCTTGTCCTTCATGGCCCCCAGCTCCCAGTTGGCTGAGAGCTACCAAGGGGCTTCTGTATCAAAAGGCCATAGCTAAAAGTCTTTGTACTTGCATGTACCATGGAGATGAGTCTGGTACAGTCTCCTGGAAAGACAAACATAGTTAGAATGATGTTCCTGGGGCTGGATATAAATGCCTCCATTCCATATGAGCACTGTTGCAATCAAGATAAGGAAAAACTGGCCTATAAAGTCCTCATTGACCTAAGAAGTCAATTAAAGCACAGAAAGAGCTGCTGAAGAGAAGAATTTGTCTGCCGTTTATCTGCTTGGAACTCAATGCTTGTCAGCTCAGCACTGGTATAAGTGTAAGGGGAGTACAATGTGGCCACAGAAGAGAGAAACAAAACCTGGGAAGTAAATTGGAGGGCATTAGTCTCTGGGGTAATGGTACTCTGAATGCTGCTATGCATCGGTTCCCAATATCCCTTCAGTTCATAAAGCCCAATCAGTACCAGCTTTCCTTTTTGGTCTCAGGTGAAAAAAAAAAGGATCTGTTTAATTCAGAAAATACTCTGGAGTTCAGAAAGTGTTTTTCTTTCCCCTGGGATTTCAGTGCTAGCAGAGGAGCAGATTTGGTTTCTTTAAATACAAAGAGGCAACCTAACAAGGTTCTGTATCTGTGCTGTTACGAAAGAGATGAGGGGAAGTCCTAGTAACCCAGTGAAAACTGTACAGGAGAAAATCAAATGGAGATGTGGGCATCTCAGCTGTCCCCTTTCATGTGCTGAAATTAAACAGGAGAAGGCAATTTGCATCATTCTTACCTGAGAAAAGAATAACATTACTTTTTTTTAATGCTAATCCACATCAGTAGCAAAGTGGGTGGACAGGAACTGGCAAAGGTTATCTGTGACCTACTTCTTTCATACTGGTACAAACAACCCTTTTAGACAAGCTACAATGGCAAAGTGGGGCCTCAGAGGAGATTCTGAATCCTCTCCTGTCCCACTGGGGTCAATAAGAACTGAAAGTCTTCAGCATCTTTCCAGCTATTGCTGCAGCATTTATGCTGATGGTATGTTCAATCCACCTGCGTGTTCCTTGCACTGGAGTAACTTCAGTAATGCAGTTACTGCAGAAATACCCATGTGTGGTGATGAGGTTATTACACAGTTATGTGTGCGTGGGGCCCTGTTCTCTTTGATTCATACCCAAGTACAGGCAGGTTTTGGTCTGGCACATCCTTTTATGATCCCTAAGGGGAAGTGGGATTTAATTGTAAGGTGACACTTCCCTAGCAAAAAGACAAGAAAAGTTCCTATTAAGCTTATTTCAGGGGACACCGCAGTTTGCAGAAGAGCTGCTCCACTTTCTTGGAAGCTCCTTCCCAAACACTGCCCCTGCTGCATCCCCTGAGCCTGTGACCGAGGTACCTCCGGCCTTAACAGACCTGCTGTATTTGACTCTGACACTGTTCTTAACAACAAACTGGACTTTCAGTGAAGTTAAACTTTGTGAGGGAGGTCCATATGTCATCCTTCACCGCCCCTTGTGCCTGAAGTCTGATAACTGCGAATAACATTTTACTTAGAAACATTGAAAGAATGTCTTATGGGAGTTTTATTTCCAAGATGGACTGTTTGTTCCCTCATGCACCACAAACAGCTGTCTCCTCACCCTGGAGAATATCCTGTAGTGTGTGATGGCGATAGAATGTGACAGGGTACGTGGCTTCTGGAGAAACTTGGTGTATGGGCACATTACTCCACAGAGGTTCTGTGGTAGTACTTCAGTGGTGAAGTTTAAGTTTTCACTTTTTTTTCCACAATATGCTTCAAGGTTTTTTCCCTGCAAAGCAGTCTAGTCGTATGTCAGATGTGCTGTACACGTATTTGCTATGGCATGCTGGCAAAGCTGAGCAGAGAAGGCAATTATCTACTGTACAGTTTTAGGAGAGGAAACTCTACCCTGTACATGGAGCCAGACAGGGGTTATAAACAAAGGAGGTGTGCACCATCCTGATTTTGCTCCCTAGGATGATTTCACCGAGGCCCCTGCCTATGAGTAAGGTCCTTCCTGTACCTCTTTTAGCTGCATTTTTGCATGGTCCCAGTACACAAGAGGAACAACATAATTTCTGCAAGGATAAATGGGTTATACTGCAAGCACTGCTACTGGTAAAGGTCAACAGAAAGGCCTCCACAATTGCATTTCATTTAGTAGCAAATGATGGTCTAGTCTTTCTCTAGAGATATTAATGAAAATGCAGGACTAAGCATTGGACTAAACATCTCTTAAGATGATGATTGGCAGAGGACAGAATGAGCTTTTACCTCTCAATACCCTCCTCCTGCTCTTCTGAGAAAGCACACCGTGTTGATAGCTTTGTCAGGATAATCAGGAACATGTAAAGAGCTGAAAGTGTTCTGCTGGAGAATAACAGGGTTCAAGAATAGGTTAAGGTCCTCTAAAGAGTGGCTGAATGATTTGAGGACACACATCCTTATATCCTGCAAGATGAAGGACAGGGCACCACTGATCACCCCCTGCAGAATAAAGGGAATAGCACAAACAGAAATTAAGCAGCGGTACGTCAGAGTGCTGGACAATTTCATCTTCTGGGAGATTTCGTCACAGTGGACAATGATTGCTTTGAAGAGGTTGTAATGAGAATAGGTGTGGTGCACGAAGCTCTGCTGTCTTGAAATAAATAAGTAGAGATAGGGGACTTTCCTGAGGTTTAACAGCAGAGTTGCTTGAGGAATACTTGTTCTTGATCCTGCTTCCTGCAGCAAAGGCAGTACCAGCATGCAAAACCTGCTGGTCCTTGAAATGAAATGTCACAGATGGGACTGATGAAGCACTTCCGAAAATGAGGTGGTCAGAAAAAAGATAAGTGCAAAGGAGGTGCTGATGAAGAGTGAGAAAGCTCCAGTTGTTTGGACACATCCACACTGCTTGGTAAAGGCCTTGGCTTTGGCTGGGTAGAGGAAGGCTGTCCAGAAAGCAGCTTCGGGTATGGCTGAGTGGTACAGCAGGGACTGAGAAACTTTCTCTGCTGCATTGTAAGGTGTAGCACGATGAGTGGTTATCACTGAGGGCAGCAAAAGAGACCAGCATTCAGCCAGCAAATCCATAGAAAGGAAATATTTCAATCAATCAGCTCCATTCACTTATTCCTCTTCCCTGTTTCCCATCTACTTTTCTTGCTCCTCTTTATTCTCTGTCCTCTTCTCTCAAAGCTGACTGCTTTCATTATAGGGCTGAAGGGCAGTGCCGAGTGAGTACATTAATCTCATACATTTTCATGAATATCAATTACAACTTGGATGCCGGAAGATTTTTCTTACTTTCAGCGGAGTCAAGACCTAATTCTTTATACAGACCCTGACTTGGGTAAAACCTGGGGGTGTTTTTCCAAAGGCAGCCCTGCCATCTCTTCTTCCCACTCCCTCCCACCACACTGACAGCCCTTTGCTTTCTTCCTGTAGCGTCTATATATACAATGGTTATCAGGAGAAGCCATTCCCCTTTCTGCCCTTGAAAGGCAATATCCACATGAGCTCTCAGGCAGAATTTGGAGTGTGGAATCTCTGCTGTTCAATTACCATGGAGCTTATCTCTTTCATGTGTGACTAGATAGTGTATTTTTTTTCCTCTCTAGCAATACTGAAGTTGGAAAGGACAGAAAAATTTATAGTGCTTGAGATGGAAGAAAACACCTGGTGTTGAAATGAGCAGAGTTTATGGACTACAGGGAAACGGGACTGTTTCTGCAGGAATAAATTCCTCTCTAATTTTGTAGTCTCCGTGGCACTACTGGGTAGCAGATTCAGATCATCGTGTCAACAAAAAGGTCAAAAGCATACAGCAAATTTACATCTGTTCTCTTCCACACGTGCAACCATCTTTTGCTTTCAAAGTCCATTTTAACCACAGTAAAATAAGCTCTGACTTCATGGCAACAAAAGCAAGGCCAGAGAGAGAGCTGGAAATAAGTCAAAGGTATTCTTTATTTGAATTACACAAATGCCAGTGAACTTTACTTATGAGTTAGCATTCCACTTTGCTGGCTGCTCTGCAGAAATCAAGCAAAAAGGCAAATCCACCCAAAAGGGATTTTGTTTAAGCCAGTGGTTCCCACTCAGTCTGCTCAGGTACCACTGCTGTAGGAGGACTCTGATTAGCAAAGGCAGCAGCAGCCCTTGCTTTCTCCAACTCTGCAGCTGGTCTCCTTGGAGAAGAGCAAGGGCTCAGATCTTCCCTGGCAAACACGCAGCAAAGCAGCAGTGCTGGTGCCTTCCCCACTGTGGGAGCTCGCAGAGTCTGATCTAAGTGATTGATAACAATAATGATACCTGAAGGGGCTGCAGGAAACCTGGAGAGGGGCTTTGGACAAGAGCCTGTAGGGACAGGACAAGGGCAATGGCTTTAACTGCCAGAGGGAAGACTGAGATGAGCTCTTGGGCAGAAGCTCTTCCCTGTGAGGGTGCTGAGGCGC
>JANRGW010028157.1:0-46006 GCA_024733675.1 Psilopsiagon aymara
GTTGTGAATGCTCCATCGTTGGTGGTATCCAAGGCCAGGTTGGAGAGTCTTGGGTGGCATGGTTTTGTGGGAGGTGTCCCTGCCCATGGCAGGGGCGTTGGAACTAGATAATCTTAAGGTCCTTTCCAACACCCTAACTATTCTACCATGCTATGATTCTATGACATATCCCCTTGCTTCTGCAGTCTGGATCCTGTCTCTGAAGCATTGTCATCGATCTCTGGTTCTACATTAGGCTCCTAGGTAGTCTGTTGGGGATGATTTGTCAATAATTTCAAAGGTTATTTAAACGTTCAAGCTTTATTGTGATTCTTAATGGATGATCTCCATAGAGCAGTTTAGAAGTGTGGGAGAAGGAAGGTTACGCTGCAACAGAAACAGAGACAGTATCAGACTGGTGACAGTGCTGCTGTAACCACTACACCTTACATACTGCAGCCACTATGCTAGATCCACACACAAGTTGGATGCACCAGTACTTTCAAGGAAGGCACCAATAGTTATTATAATTCAGAAAGAGGCACAACACAGAATTAATAAGAAACAACAATGCAAGCAGAAAGGCACCACCAATGCTAATACTGAAACTCAACATGTTGTACTGAAACTCAATAGCATTGGGTTATTAGTAGCCTTGCAAACCAGAGGACAGAGCTTGCCATTCTCAAATCTGCCTGTTAAATGAATGCATGACATTTAGGAAAAAACATGAGATTCAGGAAAAAAAAAAAAAAAAAAAAAAAACAAACATCACAATTCAGCATGAATTTACCAGCGCATTTCTTGAACTGTGGAACAAATGTTCATGACAAATAGCAAACTCCTGGCTCCAAGAGCCTTACCTTTTAAAAGCACAGAGAAATACTTAATGTCTCTCCCCCACTACAGAAATTTGACCTAATTATTGTGCCAACTCACCTGCTTGAAGCCAGAAATAACCTCACTGAAGCTAATGGAATTAAGTCAGCATAAATGAAAGGTGGTTTTGGTCCTCTGGGACCCAAACCTACCAAATGAAAAGCATTTGGTGTAAAGATGAACGACACCCAGTCAAAAGGGGAAAGAAGAAAGCACAGAGCACAGCTTGGCTGTGTTCAAGAAGCAGGGGCAAAGTAATGTGTGAATTCCCTGCTCACCCAAGACCTCCAAAGTGGGATATCTGCCATAGCTCCTGGCCACACTAAAGTCAATGACAAAAGTCTCACTGAATTTATCAGACCCACTGTTTCATCTAAAGTGTCAGCCCCTTTTTTCTAAGTGGTCTTAAGCTAGAATATTTCATCAGTTGAGAGCTTCCAGATGTAATAGTTACATTGAGAGGAACTGCAGATTTTATCTAAACCACACAATCATCTTAATTTTTTTTTTTTTTTAAGTCTATCTATATCCATAGAGCACACCCTCAATGGACCTGCAAACCAGATAGGCTATATGTCAAAGTCATCACAGAATATCAAGTAGATGTCAATCAAATGACACTTTTGGAATTTTTATAGTAGAACCACTGAAAAGACCCATATGATTAGTGCAGAAAAGTATGCCTATTTAATTTTATATTCTATTAATCATAATATTTGTTATATAAATGTTATATATTCTATTTATTATATAGATCACATTTTATTAAATCTCAATAATAGTTGACAATAATGGTTTCCAAGTCTACGTATCAGCTGTACATTAGGATAAAGCTGATATTCCCTCCCCAAATAAAGAAATACAGTAATTTTCACATTCAAGATGGTAACATCCCACTTCTCAGAAAACTTTTAATATGAAAGAGCAGCAACTCAACATGTAGTACAGTAACTATGTCAATAAATGCTTCACATTTGCACTTCTTACTGCATGCACCTCATAACCATGAATGGCTTTGACCATTCCTTGGGTGAGCACTATTACTGTGGCTAAAGATGTAAGGAAAATGGCAGCTGTTGTATAAAGATTAAAGTTACATCATATACATCATCATACAAAACTACTTTTGTGTATTTTGCTGTAGAATACTCTTGCTTTTTCACATCACCAGCATAAGAAGGAAAACTCTCATCTCTAAAGATGTGAGGTACATGAAATGTCATGTCCTAAGCCATGATGGAAACCTGAACTCTCAGACATATTTGTGAACCAGAGTGCAAAAAAAAGGAAAAGTAACCCAGTACAAATGAACTATTAATTTTGAAACACTTCTTAAATTCAATTTTAATTAATTCCGGTTTTTAAAGGAAGTACTTCTAAACAAAACTACAGATGTAGAGGTTGTCATTCAAACAAATTTCAGAAGTTTTCCTTCAATATTTGAGACAAATTTAAATTAACTTTCATCTATAAAGAGTTTAGTTTTGATGAATCAGCATTTTATGATGAAAAACATTTCATCAGCATACCTCAAACCAGCTCCATAAATTCACTGCTATTTCCCAACATGAAAAAAATGTGTGATAGATCTTTCTTAAAATCAGCAAGATTCAGCTTGATTTGAAATGCACGCTCTAAGAGTACAGATGATAAGATCTTTTATAGGACCTGACTTTACATCTCAAAAGGTTTTTTTTTAATATTACTTTTTTTTCCTTCCAAGCAGAAGCAGAGAGATTAAAACAATCCTAAAAATGCCATATATCACAAAGTATTCCTCAATTACTTTCCTTAGCAAGAGGCACAAATCAGGAACAGCTGCCTGAATTTTCACACCATTCCCTCTGGAAGACACAACTTCCAAAACTGATTTCTGGGTTGAACAATCAGTAATAGATATTTTTGGAAGAAAACTCTTGGATCAAAAATTTGTGGTGATATCAGGCACTAGTAGCTCCTTATTGCAGATGCCAAAGAAAGATCTCCATCTCAACTAGGAGATTTTGTGATTCCTCTATTCAAGAAGTACTTATTTTTTATCAAAACAACTTAGCACAGTCCATTTACTTACTAATGTCAATACTGGTTTTTACCTCACTTTCTTTTTCTAATTTACAGAGACAATTTAGTCAGGGTAGTTGTACTTGGACTTTTAAGGGTTTTTAAAGCACTGGGACAGCAAAGTGAGATCTATTACCGTGGTGGGAAGATAGTGTGAGTTACAGCACAATTACTACCATTCTAGCAGCATTGTCATGTAGTTACGATGTAGCTTACATTAGGTAAAACAGCTCAAACACTGAATAGAACAATGTACTGCCTATAAATCTCCACACATCTTCTATTATTAGGAAAACTTCTTAAAATTCATACTTGATAAAGTAATAAACTTGCTTGATGTATAAGACCCCACACACCAACTGCTGAAATACAATGAGGGCTGTTAAAAGGATAAACCTGTTGAATAAATCTGCTATGTAAAAATTTATCTCAACGTTATATATAATGAAACCCTTCTTAAACAAAAACCTGATAAAACAATAAACCTGTTCAAAGATTAAATTTGCTGCACTCTAGGGCTATTCTTCTCTGCTGTATTTGGAGCTGCCAGACAACTTTCAACCTGTTTAATTTCAGCAGTCCTTTTTTTCTCACCATTTTTTTGCTATTCTGTTTCTATCACCCCTTCTCTTGTAAAATCTAGGGAGAGTCCTGCAGTCTGAGTACAATTCACTCTAACATTTCTGCCAATGAAAGCAAACCGGTGAACTTTTTCATTTTTTTCATGCTTCCATTTTTATTGATACAAATGTATCTCCAGGCTTGAGTAACAGTTGCCCAGTAGCTCGTTATAAAGGCAAGGAAGAAATGCAGATGGAGGGAGATCTATGATGCAGAAACACTGGAGAGTGCCTACAGCAAATGTTCGTTGCACCCTGGACTGCTGAGAGAGTATCTGCACAATCTGTCCCTGTTAGTAATGATGTCCCATAGGAATAAGTCAATGTGAAGAGGATATTAGGATTTTGAAGAGGCAACCACCAGTCCGCAGCATTAGCCAGTAAGGACTGGCTCTTGCTCATGAGATTCATTGTCTATTTGCTTGAACAAAAGCTCATGGGTTTTGGCCCTGACTCCAGAAAACAGCACTGCAGGCAGGCTAAGAACTTTGCTAAAAAAATACAAACATTCACGAGAACACCCATGATTGTATGAAGCATCTGGAGTGTTCTTTAATAGTGAGTAATGATATTTCTTTTGTCAGGCAGCTGGCACCTTCTGCCTCTTGACACCCTCTAACATCACTCTTACTTTGAAGGCCTCTGTTAGCTCCCAGCACCCCTCCCACACCCTCCAACTTTATCTCAGCACTCACATGCTGAGAAATGCAAGTGAACCACTGCACCAAGGACCTGCTGTCACCCCAAAGTTGGTTTCACCTTGAAAAGGCTGGGTTTGTACTAAGCAACCCCATTCAGCTAAGCATGCAAAAAAGGTTAGAATGGGAGTTAAATATCCATGGGTTATTTAATTCATTCCCATAGCTAATACAAAAAGATGCTAAGAGCTGTCAGGCATCTTTCAGGTTCTGCAGCCTTCCAAGGGCAGGAACCAAAGAAATTTATTCTGGTTGCTGTTTGCCTTAGGAGTGGGTCTCCATTTTGCCAAGGGTAGAACATCTTCCACCTTTGGTACCAGGACAGCCAAACCTCACCTGAGTCAGCAGAGTGTCTGCCCACCCTCAGCCAGCTGTGGATGGAGACATTATCCTACCACAAGGACAAGGCTATCCTGGTGAACTTTAAAAAATATTTCATTTGATGAAATTTTTAGTGATAACCCACTTAAAGGTGATGTGGTAGTGGAGGAAAAAAGGCTGGAGCATCATTTCACCTTTGCTGTACATTCTCTATAAACATTTTTTAACAGGAATCATCCTCAGACTCAGAGTTTCAAATGTCAGACATGCCTCTGCCCTGATGGGGTAATGGGTGTCTTCTAAGCCTGGTTCATGTCTCCCACATGAGACCTGGGGGAGCGCAGGACACTCATATCTGTGCTTCCTGCATCCATAGTCAGCTAAGGAGGAAAATACTGACAGCAGGCAATAAACTCACTGAACATGTCCAATGGAGGTGCAGATAGAAATGAACTGTTCAAGAACTGTTATGAAATGCTGCCAGTAATATTCAGGATTCATCATTCTATTTTGGCAGGGATTTGTTTCACCATAGGAAAGTACTTCTACAGTCATCTTCCACTGAAAAATGTGAGATACGTCCAGAAACTGCAGTGAGCAAACCAATTAATCCTCTCTCAACTCCTTACAAGGGACTGTAACAAAAGGCCTAATTCCTAGAGACAAGGTCACTCCCCAGGAGCAGTTGCACTGGCAGAAAACCCTGAAGTGTAGAGGAGGCATGTTTGATGCTGTCTTTGCCCAAACTCTGAGCCAGCAAAGCTCCTTAAAAGAACTAATCTGAACTTCCACATTAGAGGAGCTACAGGGACTGCTCTCCCTGTCCGCAGGCACTAGACTCCTGCATCTGAGTGGAATTAATGGTCCAAGATCTGCTCTTTCCATACTTTCATGGCAAAGCTCAGACTCAATCTAATCAGTTCCTGACTTTTATTTTAAAACTCCCCCTTGAACAGGATAGAGGACTTCTGGAGCATACAGGAACACCCCAGCTCCTACCTGAAGGAGTTTGGTCACCTGTGGGGATGCAGAAAGGCAGATGTCTGGGAGGTCTGTCCAAGGTATTGGCACTATGGGACCACCTCTACAGGTCAGCCAGCGGACAACTCACTACTCCACTAAAGGAGGAACCATTTAACTGTCTCTCATTGTTTCTAATGTACTGCCCAACTCACCAGTTCCTTTCAAATAATACAGAAATAGTTACAAGGAAAGGGTGTATCTGAATAATCAGTCATGAGCTCACGGTGGGTAGGACCAAGCTTGAAAACTTTAGTCCTGTGAGCATTAGGAGTATGAGTATAAATCCTGTGTGTCTGCAGTAAGAAACCATCAAGGTAAAGCTCTCAGTAAAAATCACATCTTAAAAGATGTAGAAATTACATTGTGCTCATTGACACTTGACTAAAATGACAACCTTGATGACATTAAAAGAATAAGTAAAAGAATGCAAGATGATGCTACCAGTGATGTGATATATTATGCATTTTGGCCTTGAACAATCCTCTAAGTGCTAATGAGAATTAAATGTTAAAACGTAATAGCAAAATTATCAAGCGCAATTACCAATAATGCTATCTGTGGGTCTCCATAGCAATTAAGGAATGAACAAGATCGCTGTAACATTGTGCAGGACTCTTTTCCCTCTTCCTCCTTTCCCTCTCCTCCGCATCCCAAGAAGCATGCAGGGACACATACACCTTTGCACACACATGCAGACTCTGCGTTCCTTGGCAGACCTGCCTGTTTGTCGCTCACCTAACGTTTGTTTGGCTTTTTTTCTCTCGCTTTCCAAACAGTCGCTGGACTTGTCTCAGGCACAGTGATCTGTAATCTAGCAGCCATTTTTCTGAACATAAGCAGCTTGCATTTAAAACTCTCCTGCTCATCTGTCTTCATTTGAAGACTGGGTTAAAAAATAAAATTAATGATTGCTATCAGAGAGAAGATGAGCAGCATCACCAGTGAAAAGTAGCACTGCCACATTTTACCAAGGCTAACATTTTTCACTGGCTGGAAATGGCTGGATATACTTGTAAACATTATTAAAAATAATAACTTAATGTTTCCTTCCTGTGACTAGCTAGCATTAGCAAGGTATTTTCAATTAGCATTTCCTCCAAGCAATGTAGGTCTTTTACTTCATTTTATTTAAAAAGGGATTTGTTTTCTAATTTTTTTACTTCTGCTGTTGTCAATAATAGAATTCAGTGGAATGGCTGCACGTTTTTCCTCCCATCACTTACAGTTTGTAAGCCAGTGAAAGGGAATGTATGCGTTTGATTTTATTTGCTTTAGCATAGCTGTCCAATGAAAGAAAAAGACATAAGTATGCATTTCAATCTACTGTATAATATTATGCGAGGCTTTAAAATACAAGTAAATAGTATCACATACTTAAATCAAGTCATTTTATTTTTAGGGAATATAAACAAATATTAAAGTTATAAAATAATATTGATGCCTTTGCATTTCTTTGGGGGAAAAAAAAAAAGCGTTATGAGTAAAACCACTCTAAAATCCTTCACCCAACATTTAACAATCCTTTCTTGCCGAGACTGTTGCATTTCCAGTTCTAACAATCCTCTCCTTGATGGACTAATCTTGCTTCATCACAAAACTACTATACATCTACGCATATATGTATGCATATATGTATGTATATGTATATGTGTACATATATATGTGTGTGTGTGTGTGTGTGTTTGAATGCTAAATAGGCAAATATTATTGCAAATGCAAAGTTGTACCATGGGTTTGGCAGCCTCAAGGTGATAATTTCCTTCAAGTTTAACACAAAGTTGCTGAATATTTCAATTGATTGCATTGGGCAATTCACCATTCATTTAATCAGATTAACATATAACTTGCATATTCAACATCAATTTTACATGATCTAATCCTATGATGTATAAAAGGTTGCAGTGCAATACAAGCAGCTCTGAAAAATACTGTATCTGTTGGTAAGCTTTTAACTAACACATACATATACAGGAATTCAACTAGCACAACCAATTATTTGCTTCTATTGATAGAAAACAACTTTTGAATAGAAAAATGCATCAGTTCCTCATTTGAAAATAAAAATGCATACTCTACATATAACGCAATCATTAATTCCCCCCCTGAAAAACATTTTTTCTTCTAATCATACATCTGCTAATTAAAAAATTAATTTTTAAGTACAGTGTGAAACCTTCAATGCTCTTAAATATTTCATTTACCTCTAATAGCAAAACTCAGTGACCTGTACCATAGTTTGCAACTGCTTTTAAGATAGGTCTTGATTCAGAAAGACATGAAGTGCTGACATTTCAATGACTAGTCACAATTTCTAATGTATTACTCACAAAACAAACCTAAATATAAGAATCATAAACTCGATATATCAATCCATCATCCAGAATTGCTTTCACAAAATAATTATTAATGCTTCAGTCACCTACATGCAAAGGTAACAACAAACAGCCTTTTATATAGCCAGAACCAGCATGAGAAGTCGAAGGGTGTTTAACCATGATTAAACATATTTCATACAATAGCAATCTCTTCCCAGGAAACAAAAGCCTGGTATGCCACCCTAATTAGACAAATGTTGTTAGTCACAAAATGAATGTCTAAACACAAGCTAAAATTAACTCAGCACAACATCCTAAATCCATAGTTATTCCGTGGAAATGGAATTATTGGCATATTAAACTTTCATATTTACTACACACAGCAAATATCAGCTTTCCTCTTGTAATCCCAGAAAGAAAATGTTTTGCACCAATGCTGAAGTCCATTTAAAGTGCATATGTATGTAAAGGATTGGGCCCTATATAAATCTGAATGAACATTTATTTTTATACGCACATAATGTGTTATAAGGAGGCTGTACAATGAGGTCTTTGAGTGAAGCAGAGCATAATAAAAATGGTACAATAAGAAGTATATCAGTGTGTGAAGTGTTCCATTTGCAAATGCACTCTTTAGTTGTCACATCGGAATTTAATCTAATTTTGGGGGTGAAATGAAGGTTGTTTAGCTGCTGATCATCAGCACCATTCCTGAATTTTGCAATGAATCTATGGCATTGTACACAATGAGCTGGACTTGGTCAGGAGTCAGTCTGGCTCTGACTCCCCTGAATCCCCTTCTGGAGTTACTCCTTGGAGATACATTTCTGTAGTTATAGCAGTGAACAAACATTTAATTTTTTTGCTTGGAAATATGTTTAAAATATATGTGTGTGTATGTACTGTGCATGCACACATTTGTTTCCACACTTGCCATAGAGAGGAAACCATTTTATGGCAAGTATCCAACCCTTCACATTATTTCTCTGGCAAACGCTAAAATGTCTGTCAACATCATGTAAACAGGCTGGCAGGGAATTTTGAAGAAAGAAAATGAAAGCTGCCATTTTTTCTGTGCATGACACCATTTAAACATTTTTCAAAACATTAAATGTTGAATTGCCATTTAAAATTTTGAATCATTCATCAACATGACATAAGGTGGCATGCATGTCCTTATAAATTCAAACAGATCAATCCCAGAATGACCTACTAAAAAGCAATCAAGAACCTCAAAGCACGTAAAGGTGCTATAAACTGTGGCAGATAGCACAGGGATAAAATGATGCTAGGCAACACATCTGGTCTTGGTCCTCCACACAGAGATAGTCAAATGTGTTTTAATTTCCCAAAAGTTAAGTGTATTTATTTGCAACTTGTTAGTGTTTGCTCAGAGTGTCTCCGGGGTTTAATCAAGAAACCTTTTCACTTTGGGGACACATTTGCAGCCTTTTGTGGCTTTGAAGGTTAGTTGCTTTAGAATAGCCCCATCTGAGAAGAGACACCAGAAACACTGCAAAACACCTGATGGAGATGTGGTATGCCCAAGGCAAACAGCCCAGCCGCAGCGCAGCTGGGGTGTCCTGGAGAGACATTCCTCCTGCTCCAGCATGCGTGCCCTGCAATTGACCAAGGGGACCCAATGGCACATGGGTCCTGGCCTAATTTTACCCCAACACACACAATCCCTGCAGTCTAGGTAAGACCCTCTGCAAGGAATAACATCATTTAAGCATTCCTTTGAATACACCCTGCTGATCCCAGTGATTTGTTGGGCACCTCACTGTTTGTTGTGTGACAACTTGGACTTTGGACAAGGTCAGCTCTTGAATCTTGATTATGTTTTTTTCCCCTTGAGCTAGAAGACATTGATTTGTACATCTAGTTTACCTTGTTTTCTTAGCCATTTGTGACACAGTACAACAGTTCCCATCGAAAAAAGTGCCAGGTAAATAAATTACAACTTAGGAACTATACATTAAATAATTTTATAAATGAACTTTAAAAATGAAGGAATAAAAAAATGCCAGTCCCAACTTCCATGGCTGCAGTGATTATTCTGATCATGTTGTCATGTGTAATGAAGCACAGTCTCATCATTAATCAAAAGAACCAATCAGATAACTAATTTAGGCAATATTCTTTACCACAGGACATGTCGGTCAGTAAAAATGCATTAAAATAGCAAAAGATCAATAGTAGACACTAGGGACTGTGTTTACAAACCAGTCTTAAACTTTGGATATTATATTTTCAGTCATACTGGGCATCTGACTTTTTTAAAGATAAAATGTAAGATAAATCCTGAGATTTTATTTTCAGTTAATAACTTTCATTAGATACTGTCTGCTACAAATGTATAAATTGCTCTGTTATTTAATGATTTCCACAAAAGTGTGTTTAGGTACTTTCTAAATACACTCTAACTAGACTGGAGTGACACTGCACAGAGAAGAGTTGGCAGCTTCAGGATTTACTGATGTGTGCCTTCAATACCTTATGTGGAAGCCCACATCAAACACTCTACCTGGCAACACTATTTATGGTCTGCCTTGGGCAGCCTTGTGTTTTACATAGTCAATACCTTTATTTAAATGCAGATTGAAAGGACTTTGTTGCGAGCAGAGGTGTACTTTTTCTAACTTGGGTGCTTTTTCTCCTCCTTTTATTCTTTTTCCTGAGATTTTTTCAATTTATGCCAGCAATAAGAAAGTGTATCTCAGTTGTGACATACCTCCATTGGATTTAATACTTTCAAGATGGTAAAAGGCAAATTAGAACAGAACCTTAGAATAGCTGTAGCTGAGCAGAAGTCTGCTGCTCAGCTGCACATGCAGCATCACCCCTCTGAACTCTGCTGGGAGACCGATTCCCCCTTGCCTGCAAAACTATTCCCAGCCTGAACTGCCAGCCTGGAGAGCCACTTGTTAGTAATCACACAAAACCACAATGGACTTCTAAGCTCAATAAGTAGTCGCAGCACTTAACCAAAACCATAACGAGGCACGTTATTCAACATCCACACACCACGTGCATGAACAGGGGGAGTGCTAAAATACCATGGTGATGACTTCACAGAGAGGAACAATGCATTAGAGAGAGGCAATATTTATATAGTCTCTGTTTGGGAGCACAAATCTCATTTTCAGGAACACTCAGGAGCTTCCTGTTCTGCTGTAAACAAAGGAGACAAGTAAAAATCAGTGCAAAGTGGAAAGACATTTGGCACCCTCATCTGAAGTGCTGTGGTCTGGCCAACACAGAAACAGCTCTCCTGAATTGCTACAGTTGATTCTATCAGCCCAGACTTATAACAACCTCTCAGGCCCTGTCCTGTAACCACATAGGAAAGGAGGACTGAGTCATCAAGTCACACTTTGCCATTTCCATGGAGAAAAAAATCCAAATCCTATAATTTGGAAAATAAACATCTGAAAAGAAAATGTACACAACAAAACCCCAGCAAACTACTGCACAGTTATTCCAAAATGGCAGAATATAATTTGCAAAGCAAAACTATATTCCATATTCACGTTTCAGCGCATGACCACAGGATACGACATATGCAAGCAATATCTGCAGAATGATGGGATCCTTGTACTTGCCACAAACCGGCAGCATGTTTGCAGGTGTATACAGGTCATACTCAGCAGACTATTCTTACATGAAATTATTGAATTACAATTCAAGTTGTTTACACTTCTGGTCTCTACAATGTTCGAAGTGCTGAGATTCTGTGATGTATAGAAAAAAAAGCCCAGGGAAGTTAAATTTTAAACCTGCAGTCTGATAGTTTCATGAGACACTCTTAACTCTTGAACAACCTGTCCCACCTCTCCTGTAATTTACACATTTCCTTTTTCCCATTTTCTCATATCTCTTTCCTGAGCCAAAAAACACTGACCTATTTAATCTGCCATCATGCAGGAAGTCATTTGGCATCTTGTGGGCTTCCCCAGCAAAACTTCTCTAGGTTAACAGCAAAGTCCCTCTAATGGACTCTGGTGGCCTATGAGCATGGAGATATTGAGGACTTCACCAGAAAACAAAAGGCAATCACAAAGTACGTGGCTGTGCTACTGGCGTGGGGAACCAAACAACAGCAAGCAATGTTCCATAAAACACTTTAAGTATTCTCATTGATAATGGTTATAATGCTCCTGTGCTTAACAAGTAAGCATATTCTTAAGCATTTTAAGGCCTGGCAGATTTGATAAATGAGCTGACAGAAGACTACTATTGTAGTGTAAAATACACCTAGCAGAACTTAACTTCCGGAGAAGTTCTTCCAGTAAGAAGATATTTGAGCTGCTGAGGATCAGCGCATTCTTCTGATGTTTCAAGAGATTTTCTGAGATGGAATTTGCCCATGTTTTTCTTGAAAACACGAACCTTATTTTGATGTACATAATTCTATTACTTCCTTCTATCCAACAAAATAAGAACATTCAAATAAAATTAGAATTACTTCCCTCTTTTGGCTTGGCTACAACATCTTTTGTACCCAGCTAAGCAATCTTCACAGTGCTTGGCAATAATCCTGCTTAGAAGGGCAGGATTTAGAACAGATGCAGACTTCTCTATGTTGGGGTGCTACCAAGTTCTCTGTTGATTAGTAGGGTGCATAATTAGGCATGACAGAATATAGATTTCTGGCAGAAAATCATTTCTAATGGGAGAAGCCACTTGCGGAGGACACCCACTTCAATTAAAGGTAGACGAAGCCTCTAAGTTAGGATGTTAACCCTGTGACTTCTCCCAGACTCACTATTTCTGCTTTCAGGAACCAGGATTTGGTGTCTGGTTGTGCCATTAACACAGAAACAACCATGAAGTTAATGCATAATCTTAGAAGTGGAAAAAGGCTTCACCAGAAATTAGTTTGCTGAAGCTGTCTCGCATGTAGCAATAATCTTTGATCATAGAATACTATATAAATATTATGCAAAACCTGCATACTCTGATGTACACTAACCTCCAGGTAAGTGGAAGATCTCAAAAACATTTAATCTGTAAATGACTCATTGCTGTGGATGTAGGTATATTCTTTGTATGTGCAGTGTCAGCCCTTTGTGGATATTTGTGCATGCAGTCCTTGCACATGCCTCCCAGTTTGAAATGGAAGGAGTCGAAAGCCAAATTCTTCTGACTCACCACAGAAGTTCTGAGAAGACAATGGTCTATTAAACACCAGGATACGATGTCTATTCCAAACCCACTGAAGTCACACAGAACCTTTCTGTTGGTTTATATTCTAGCTGCTCTTTTGCTTAAAACTGATCTCAGGGCAACAAGTCTTTTGTGTTTTAATGCCTTCACCTGCTTATTTTTGATTTGACAGCATGTTCACCTCACTCTAAAGCAAGTGAAAGCAAGCAGATGTTACAGACGGACCCAGGGATACAAGGCTGCTGAGAACCATATACAGGTCCCTGTTATAGCATTTGGTTATCTCCTTGAAATGAGCAATAATCCTGATGTGCTTAACATAAGGCATGTACTCAAGTGCTTCATTTGATTAAAGCCTGACTGATTGGGCTAAGGCTTTTGATCTTGGTCTCTTCTTTTGAAAGAAAGAGAATCAATCCTAGACAATTCTGTTTTTTACAAATTGCTGTAAAATTTCTGTATTGCACACTGATATAAAACTCCTGTAAGCTGCAGAGATCAGCCTCCAGTATTTGCTTCCATAACCTCTGTAGCAACTTTTACTTGCACAACAGGTTTCACTCTGAGTCTTTTCAAAAGAGCTGGACCATGATCACACACAAGATTCACATCTAAAATCCAGCAGTTTATAGAGTAAAAATGTCAGCTGCTTAACACTACACAGCAACAGTACAAACTGAGATATGAAACATATCGAGTTGGAACTGCAGGGGAATTTCAGGCATAAAACGTAACTGCTGGAACTGGAGTTTAGCCAGCACACCAGGATTCACACCCCTGTCTTGCAAAAATAATGCAATGAGGTGTGTGAACTGCAAATAATCATGACCTCAAATTTATGACTTCTAGGCATCTTAGCATGGTGTTTCCAGTAATGCTGTCTTCTCCCAGCACCATACTGGGACATTTGTTCTGTGTTGACTCAAAGAGGAGAATATTGCCCACTGATTTAGCAGCACCACTTCATGAAGTGCAGCTGGTCTCTTTAGAGGTCCCTTACTCAAGTAATGAAGCCTCACAGCTTGTGAGAGTTCATAACATTACAGCATTAATTGGCATAACTGCATTTGCAGCATGAAGACTCTGTACCTTTTAAAATGTTTTTTTATGAAATTATTTTAACTAAAGCTTTTCATCAACAATGCCATATATTTAATTGTACTTTTGAAGATGATAATAATAAATACATTTATAATTTATAGAGAACATGAAGAGTGATGCAGGGTACTATTTAATTCTTTATTACATATACATTTAGATTTGTACCCTGGGGGGAAAAAAAAAAAAACCAAACAAACACAAAAAAACCCACAAGAAACCAAAAGCAAAAACCAAAAACGAAACCAAAATTGTAACTTACTGCAATGATTCCCTTCATATTAAAAAAAAGATTTTGTGGTAGCACAGGTCAGAAAAAAATCACATCCATTCTGCTGACAATGTTAAATGCTCACTTTCAGAAAGAGAGAAAAAGAGAAAGAAAGAGAGAAAGCAAGGGAAAGTGAGTGAAAGCCAGAAAGACAGATTTGGAAATTGAAGAATCAAAATACACCATGATAGTAAAAACACCTTTCTCAGAAAAAATTTGGAAATCACATAGTAGAGTATATGAGTTGGTCCTGTCCAGGAAGACAGAGTTTCTTGTTCCTCTCCCAGTATATCTTACTGTTAACTTGTCCCATCAGAAAGCAACCAAAGGATACACTCAGAGCAGAAAACATCAGCCCAGACCCTCCAGCTCATTTTGTTCATCAAACACAAAGAGCTCCAGCAGTAGCACAGACTGGCATTATACCCTTATTTTGATATATTTTGGGGGCTATGTAAACCAAACAAGGCAGTTATGACTAAAGACTTTCAACTGTGTTCTTCGGACAAATTTTGGTATCTAGCCAATACATTAAAATATGTGTTTTTAAACACAACACAAATGTTGCAGCTCACTGACCTGTGAAACAATGAAAATAGGAGGAATGGAAAGGATTACACCACTTCAAATCCCTCCAGTCCTCACTCATGCACTGAAATAGGAGAAAATACATACAGATGTATTTGCATGAAGTTCTGTCCTCATTTATGAAGTAGTTCCATAACATGCACAGACTCCAGCACACTGAATAGTTATTTTTGATCTGTGCTGCATTTTAAACACAACAGTTTTTAAAGTTAAAGGAATTTGATTAACTCAGTGTTACAACTGACAGAAAAGTGACAAGGTCCAGCCGAAACAGATGTTCCCTGCAAGTTGCTTCTTCCATCCCATGTGTATTTAAAGCAACATTCAAATTCCATTTGGCATTTCTCCCAATACTTCCTCCCTCCCATATTTAATGCAATTGTAGGAAAATTTGATACTTATCTCGCTGCTATAAATTTAATAGTAATATTAAAGAACATCACTCACATTAAATCTAAGAAAGTGAGACCATGATAATGTACATAGTTTTATGCTAATCCCTTCCCAGTATGCTTGTGTACTCTCTTTTGCTTGCATTAATACTCTGCTCAAAGTAGATTAGTCTGTGCAAACCTATCATGCCTGCTGCACTCTGCTAGAGATACCACCTCTGCACGTGGACCAGTACAGTCTTCAGCAACACTGCACTGCAGCAAGCAGGATTGTATCTAAGAGACAGAAAGTTCTTCAGTGGCACATGGAAATCGAGCCAGAGGTTCACACCTACACAACAGATGATTTGTATAAACTGTGTCCTGGCTGGGATAGAGTTAATATTCTTCCCAGTAGCTGGTATCATGCTCTGTTTTGGATTTAGGATGAGAACAATGTGGATAACACATTGACATTTTACTTGCTGCTGAAGTGCTTATACTAAATCAAGGACACTTCAGCTTCTCACCCCATGCTACCAGTGAGTAGGTTGGGGTGCATGAGAAGATGTGAAGGGACACAGCTCTGATGGCTGACTCAAAGTGGCCAAAGGAGTATTCCATATCACAGAACATCACGCTCAGCATATAAACTATGGGGAAAGATGGCCAGGTGTGACTGCTTGGGAACAGGCTGGGCATCAATTGGTTGGTGTTTTTCACTTGCTTTACTTGTTTTTCTTGAGTTTTATTTCTTTTTGTTATTTTCCTTTTCACTAAAACTTAGTATTTTACTTAGATTATTAACCTGTTCTTATCTCAACCCATGAATTCTCTTACTCTTAGCCTCTTCCTCACCCCACCAGGGGAGAGAAGTGAGGGAGCAGCCTTGCGGTGCTTAGTTGCTGGCTAGAGTTAAACCATCACAAATTGGAAACATAGGTCACTACAAAACAAAATTCAAGTCAGTTATGAGTTTATTAGCACAGAGAAACAGCAGCATGTTGTGGAGGAACCCAAAATAAGTGTCTGACAGTGGTTTGGTATGGAAAAGGAACTTAGATAGAAAGACCCCGACCATATCATCATATCTCCTGAATGTGGAAACCTTTGAAAACAAAAGAAGGAAATGTATGTGTGTATATATTATACAGTTTAATAACTCTGCTCTGACTACAAATTAATTCAAATCTTGTACTTGCATTAAAAATGAACTCTATCTATTTTATGTTGATCATTAACAGAATATTTCACACTAGAGATTTGTCAAATTAAGGAGAATTGAAACCACTTGTATCAATTAATTGTATTATACAGAATCTTTACATAGATTACAAAAAAATAATTTACATTCTATATTAAGGAAATATTAAATACATATTCTACAAGGAGTCATGACCCAAACTCATATCTCAATAATATTTTCAGATAGGGAATGGAATGATGGAAAAGAAGTGTAAATCAGAAGCTGATCATGACAGCTTTTTGGTGAAATGCCCCCATTGAAAACTGTGGTGCAATACAACTTGCATGTTTCATGCAAGCATGCTTAAAGCCTTGTTTTGGAGTTTCCTTTCTCCATTCATGCTTTTAAAATTAACAACAAATAAATCATCTTTTATTGTTGAATACTGAAAAAATCTTGGCAAGACACTGAAGTCATGGTATATTTCATAGTCATCCTCATAGTATTTCTCATAGTCACAGACGTCCTTTCATGGATAAGTTAGAACCGCTAACCTATAAAAACAGTCTAAAGAACCACAGAGTGAAAGAAAGTTGGTCTCTGTTAGAGACTCTTAGATCAAGCAGTCCCAGAGGGGCTGTATAAGCCCATGAGGCTACACAACTAAGAAAATTTTGAGTATCTATCTTCAGAAAAATGACTGCCAATATGAATATCAACCAGACAATCAATGCCAAAAGCTTTGTGAATGTTTAGGAGCTGTACCACCACACATAAACTGAAGCAGTCACACCAGGCATCATCAACAGTATCATTTAGATGATATAGACTTTTCTAAACTCAGAGGAGGTAACAACCTACTCAGCATAGGACAGAACTGGCAATATACACAGCCTCACACTTACCATGTCTGCCTTAATAAAAACGTAACATTTTCTACATAACTGTCACGACATTTCCACATTAAAACACAGAGCTTTAATTTTGCTTATCTTTCCTCAGAGGAAGAAACAGTGAGTCTTTGCTGCAGCAGCCTCCTTGGGAGTATGTCCATTATCGTATTTTGGCATTGTGCAATGCCTGGCATTCTTCAGACAACATGCAGATAGCTCAAATAATTCTTGGAAAGAGATTTCAATACAAACTTCCCCAGAATGTTATTAGAGACTCACTCAATTCTGAGCATAACCTTGAAACTACTGATAAAAGGTTTTTTGACACGCTAACAGATTTACACCCAGTAAGTGTACATACTATAAATTAAATTCTACTGTTATTCTCATCTCTAAAAAAGAAACAAAAACTGTTTCTGATTTTGAGTAACCTAAGTTCACAAAGAGAATTCCTAAAGAAAAAAGAAAAAAAAAAAACAGGCGCTAACTTTACATGTGAATAATTCTCTGCTTCAATGCCACATCATCCTCACATCTATCACTACTCCTTGCCTTTTCCAGATAGGACAAATTAATGACAGGGGAAGTCTCAGAAGTTCCCCCAAATGCTGAAGGTCAGGACCTCATGTGCTGCCAAAGAGATATCTCATCATGCTGCAAAATGCAATTTGAAAATTCTGAATTTGGAAATGGAGTTGTTCAGCTCTCGGATAATGCAGAGAATTTATTAATTAACAAAAGACATAAGACCTACCCATCTCTTCACTTCACCATCCAGGAAGCAAGAGGGCTGAGCATCTCACACAGCACAAAGACAACCCATGGGGATGCAGAAAATGAACACAGATCCACTCACTGCAGTGCAGCTCCCACTTTTCTGAAAAGCTGAGACTCCATCAACATTTACTTCTACCTGCATCAGCTGAGGCTTCTCCACTGCCTGAGATGCAGAAAGAAAGGGGACAGCAGCAATGCCATGCTCAGGGAAGGGCTGCTTGTCACACTAACATAAACAAAGGCAACAAGGACGGACCATGTTAAAACAGGAGTTTTCCTTTAGAGCTTTCCTTTCCTCTCCTCCTACTGAGGAAAACTGCAGGGGATTTAATACAAAATTCCAGTAATTATTCTGATGCAGCTTTTAATGTAGTTGTTTTTTTATTTTTTATTTGTTAAAACTGAAAATAATCAGCAGCAGAACACAAATGAGAATACTTGCAAAACCTGAAACAATAAACAGATTCAAAAGTTGAAAGAAGACCTTTTTCAACTTTTCTAGCTAGTAAGAGTTCCCAGCACTGCCTTTCAAGAGCAGGCAGTGTGACTAAGCTGTCACAGAGCCATGGAGCCCAAACTTGAGTAGCATTAAAAGGCAGCTCTCTCAACCACGTTCCCTCCAGCTAGCTTTGGGGAGGGCACAGTGACAAACAGGTGGGAAGTGGCCGTATCTCACCATCAAGGAATGCATCCCTATATGCAAAAACTTTAGCAAAACATTTCCATTAGTTACATAGTGAAAACTTTGTTTCACAAAAATGATGGGAATTAAAAATTCCTGCAACCCAGCTGAGCATCACTTAGCCATCTGACCCAGCACTGCTCCAGCCTTTTTCTTCTCCCTTCCCTTCAATTTTTTTGCTGGAGGCAGATGGATAAAATTAGAAACATGCACATAATAGTGATCTTCAAACAGTTTCTTGTTTACTTTATCCTGCCTACTTTGTCTACAGCTTTCTTTCAAGTAAATGATACAATTACTCTGCTCCAGCCACTCTACATTTTAAGTGACATTTGATTAACAAATAAATTAACCCTTAATAAGAAAACTGTTGTCTAAATAAGCACTAATACTTTGAATTAAGTACTTTAAAAACACCCAATTATGTATTTAATCAGCATTAGCAGGACATGCATTGTATGCTAACTAAACACAAAAATTAGATTACTTAAAAGGTTTTTATTGAGGTTAAAGAATTATACAGAAGTATTTGCAATGAGATGGCTCATGTGATAACTTTTATTTAATTTAAATAACAATAAATAAATGCTTAAGTCCAGTGATACCTCTTATACTTGCTTTGCAGATAAATATATGTATTTCATACAAATAGAGTTTCTTCTATATGATATACCTAAACACATTTAACCTGGTAGTATCGAACTGGCATCCTGTATCCCATTTCTTACCTCTAAGCTTCACTAGATGATTTCTATCAACTGACATTTGGGAACTGCCAAAATTCAGATTTTTGTGGTCTGCAATAAATGCCAGTATTTAGAAATCCGTTTCCATGCAGATTCAGGGCAATTTTTATATCTTTCTTGCTACATCTTCCCCCTCTCTTTTCCTTAAACTTCTAACAGAATGTAAATCCACCAGATCTATGCCTGCTGGAAGCCTGGGGTTCTGCCTGGGAAGCTTCCTTGTGTTCAGGGATGGGCTTTTCCTACGCAGATGTAAATCCCGAAAGCCAAGGTCTGTGATGCGGGGCAGACTTTCTGGTGTGGCTACCTTTGAGCCACAAATGCTGGCAGGCAGCCACATAGCCACGCAGGTGACCTGGCAGGGAACCAGACAGATTTACAATGAAAATCTGCTTAGCAGGCTTGGTTCTCTGGGAAGATTCATTGAAAGCCAGATGTTTTTGTGAAATGTTTTGCTTTTGACGAATCGGCATTTTCTGATGGGAAAAAAAAAAATAAAAGAAGGCAACTTTCTCACTGAAAACTTTCTCTGAGCTCTGCTAGCAGCCACCAGTGATGAGAAGTCACAGCTATGGGGCACTGTGGGGCAGTGCTTGGGGCAGGACTGGGCCTCTTATCTCCCGAGTCTGCTCCCTCACACCAGAGGTGTAAACCACAACTGAGGTTTGAAGACAGCTCCTGATGTTCTCACAGTGCGCTAAGAGGTGGGAGCTAGCCAGTGGCAACATCCCCAGTGCTCTCCTACCTCCACACAAAACCACCGGCTCCAGACCAGGCAGAGCAGAAGCAAACACTACAATGAATTCTCTCTCAGTCTGGACCACCAGTAGGCTGGCAATCCCTGGAGTGTTCCTGGGGTATCAGCATTGCCCCTGCCCTCCTCATTCCCCAGTGCAGCAGTTCAAGTGTCGCGGCCCAGAAGTCCACCAGCCAGCTGCCTGCCCAGCTCCGGCTGTGCATCACGCACCAGACTCTCCAGCAAACCTACAGGCACAGGGAGCAACCCACCGAGGATCTAACGAGCTTTAACTTCCAGGTCTGCCTGCCACCTTCTGCTGTCTAATGCTGACTGCTGATACCAGCAGTAAAAGGCAGCCGGCGCTTGACAGCTGAACAGAGCTCAGATGGATAACAGCTTATGTCTAACAAAGCCATTCCTAATAAAAAGAAATAGGCATAAAAGCAAAGAAAAGGACTGTGCTGCACGCAGGGCTTGGGGAGTGACTGAGCAGTGGCACTTCTTTCAAGCCATGAGGTATCTGGAAGTGGCACTGAAGGCAAGCACATGAAAAGTGCTGATGAAAACACTGCTTAAAGACTTCTTTTTCTGAGGCAAGAAATGCCATATGTCTTTCTCTCAGCAGCAGGCCAGAACCACCACTTTATTTCTGGTGCTACAGTAAATAGTATACACTAAACAGTCAGTAGGTCTCCAGAAACTTCACCTTCAATATTATTTTAAAGGACTTTCAGCCGTGAAAAGGAATGATTTATTCTCCAGACACAGCTACTTTTCAAATAAAAGGTCATTTATTTTTAATATACAAAGTATTAAAAAAAAAAAAACCCTCTTGAATCCATCACATTCAAAACATCTGTCCATCCCAAAGTCTCAAAACATTAACACATACTTTGACTGTAAATATGTTAGAATATCCAAATAACTGTGTGTCAGATACGGCACTTTCTTGTGCTAGTGAAACTCAGATGAAATTCATCAACTTCAGTAGATTGCAGATTTAGAGTTCTGTAAATAAGGAAAAAAATTTGCCCTGTGCTTTAATTAACATTTTAAATCAAATCTGCATTTGAAAATGTTCCAGAATTTGGAAAGACCATAAATAACCTTGGTCTGCAATATTAGACTAGAACATACTTCTGCATTCTTTGCTTTAAAAAAATGCGGGTTTTATCAAATTATAATGATGGTGCTTGAAATGATCTCCCTTAAATTCTTTAGGAAGGTTAAATGGCTGCTGAATATTAACATTTTCCCTCTAGTGGGGGATTCAAAACAATTCCTAACAAAACATTGGGGCTGGCAGATTTGGAGGGCTATGTCATTAAAAGACACTGCCATTATTCCGCTTTACATGCCTGTTCTGCAGAGACCATATTTTCAGTAATAAATAATGTTTTGAAACAAACAGGTGATGTCTGTAAGAAGAATCGACAGTATTTTTTGAAGGCAGTGGTTTCTGTAGAAACCTTTCCTCTCTTTGTCCTCTCCTATCTGCAGGGTATTGACAGCTCTGACAAGACTTTGATTATCTAGTCAGCAGGAGCCTGAGACTTGTCACTTGTCAGGTGTGAGCCGGCAGTCACGCAGCTGATGAAACAATTGAAAGGAGATAGGCTGAGCATGAGGAGGATTAGGGTCATGAAGCCCAAAATGTATGCCTGCCTAGTAAGGGGATGGCTTACACCCTCATTAATGACTCCAATAAGGCAGAAGAGGGAGGCAGGAGGAGCCAGAATAGGGAAATTAGAGATGCAAAGGTTGGGGATGATGGAGGAGAGCTCCAGATGTTGAAATTTGTTCCTTGCTCTCAGCTCTGCAGCCACTGGAGAAACCCCAGTATCGCCAGTATGCTGCATCTCTGTGCCGGTCCTCTGCCTGGTATGGGAGGTGAATGTGGCACTCGCCTGTGCCTCTTCTCCCACACCATGGCTGGGTTCTCAAAACTGCACTCCCCACTAGTGGGGTGGAAGGCAGGGAGGCTTTCTAACTCTAAATGTGCCTCTAGTGGGTCAGCAGCCTCTGGTTTCAACCCAAGAGAATTCAATACCTTAAGGGCTCCCATAATATATCTGGAAAGGGACTTTTTACAAGGACACGTAGTTACAGGACAAGGGGAGGGTGGCTTTAAGATGACAGAGAGGAGACTGAGATGATGTATTAGGAAGTTCTTCCCTGTGAGAGTGGTGAGGCTCCAGCACAGGTTGCCCAGAGGAGCTGTGGCTGCCCCATCCCTGGCAGTGTTCAAGGCCACCTTGGACGGGGCTTGGAGCAACCTGGTCTAGTGGAAGGTGTCCCTGCCCATGGCAGGAGGTTGGAACTGGATGAGCTTTAAAGACCCTTCCAACTCAAACCATTCTATGATTCTATGAATTAATACCAACCCAACCACTTCTGAGTGGCTCCAGCACTGGCTATAAATCCCAGCTGTGACAAATGCCTTCAACCCATACTCTAGGTGGTCTGCTGTTCTCAGAAAGAGCTGTTTCCCACCACTGCTGAGGACATCTGCCCAGTAATGTGCAGTTTGGCACTAAACTGTACAACTGAAACTCCAAGAGGGGCACTTATGAGTGCAGTGGCAGGTTTAGTCAGAGGGCAATACATAACAATAGTCATTGTGCTGCAATTGGCAGGACTAAACAAAATACTTTATAGAAAGATGTCTGCAATCCATAACTAATATCCTGTCTGTATATATCATACATGACTAGTGGGTCAGTTGATAGGAGCTTATCCTAAGAACATTTCACGCAAAACTGGATCAGTACAATATGCTGTGCACTGGAAAATCATTCACAAACTTCAGCTTGTGTACAACACAGTACTTTTTTTGGTTGCTTCTTCTCACATTATACACTGTCTGTTTCTCTGTGATCTGCATTAGTTATCTATTCATATTAAAATGCAGTTCAAGGTATGATTCACAAGATTTAACAGGCAAAATACTGCTGCTCAGAAAGTCTCTTTTAAACGTGACAGCATAAATTATTATACACATTGAGTTAATGCCATAGGAAAGACCATATCAAGGACAAAAAACAATGATTCTAAGTGAATGCAGACACAAGAAAGACCACTGACATCAGAGTTTGGGGTCCTATCACAGAAATAAGTTGTGAGCTAAATTTACTAGTTTATATGAGCCCCCTACCCTTGCAAAATGTTTGGGAGCTGTCTGCTGTCCCTTATAAAACTGATTATTGGTGTTTCTTAAATCTTTGGGATACTTAGACTATGGATAAGTTAAGCATGGATTAATTGTGTCTGACTATGCATATCAATTGAGCAGAAAATGTTTCTCTAAGATAAGGCAGTAATAAAATCCCATGAGGTAGAACAGGCAGAATCATAGAGGGGAAGAGGTGGCAGTCCTGTAACAGTAGGTGGGACACGACACGGCAGGGAAGAGGTGGCTAGTTAACTGAGGAGGGGCAAAAAAAGAAACAGCTCCAATACTCAATATGAAATGTCAGACGTAGAGATACCATTTTTAACTTCTAAAGTTGCCTATTTTTTTTTTTTTTTTAATTAACACTGCAGAACTACTTTCTTCCTCGACATAAATCATGAGACAGTTCACTACAGTTCCATGCGCGAAAGGCGTGGGGCACAGCAATATTCCTGCAGGATGTTTGATAGGCAAAAGCTTTCTTGCACAGCTGGGCAGTTGTCATGCACTTGGCCAATCCGCCAGTAAAAGTTTTCACTGAGGAGTTCAAAGCACTTTGTGAGTTTGTTGGAGATAACCTAACTAGGATTTCATACACCTGAAGGAAAGAACATTAATGTACCTGCTTCACTTAGGGCTGTAGACACACAATGATTCTATCTATACACAGAAGTTTGAGTTTTCAGTATCATTCAAAACTGGAACACAACTTAGAAAACATAGTATACAAAGCTACTTATTCTGTAGCTTTTATGGATACCCATCTTCATAAGAAAGCTGGTTCTGGATGTTAACCATAGAGCCAGTACGGAATGGATACTTGATAGGAGAATGAGAGTGTGATAAATAAAGTGCTCACCAAGAATACCAGGAAGCAACGAACGACAGGTATAGATCAATGGACTATCAAGCAAGTTTTCAGCCTTCAGCTTATTGCTATTAATACTTTAACTTAATCTCCAGCTTTAAAAGAAAATGATAGTGCATTCAATCCAGTCTTTCCTATTTGATTTCTTGTCTCTAAAATATTGAATCAGAAATGTAAGCTAAGAATGATAAATTAAAATGAGTAATCAACTTATTAAAATGGATTGCTTAAGCCATTCTTGGGAAGGGACTGGGCTTGGCTGAATTCATGGAATAACCTCTCCTCACCTGCCCACCCTGAGGCCCCACAGTAGTGAAGAGCGACTTTTTGAGATTAAAGCTTACTATGTGATTAGTGAACACATATTTGATAACAATACTAACGAGCATGCTCAGTTTTAGGTGATCCTCAGGCTGGTTTCCAACTCACTGACCTCCTGATGCATGGACTTGCTAACACCCCAAAATATTATCTGAAATAACTTACAGCAAGATTTTGAGTGCTGTGGGTTGCACAGGGATAGTGACTCAATGAAACGCAGAGGGGTACCTAATTATTCTGATACTGGCAATAATCTCCCAAGTACCAACAGCTCTACAGCACTGGCAATCAGAGTTCTGCTCTTTCATGATTTGCGAACAACCTGTATCATAATACATGGCTTTGATTCCAGATTATGAATTTTCCACTTATCAGACCTTCCCAGTGTTGTGGTTTTTGGTTTGTGGTTTTGTTTTGGTTTTTGGTTTTGTTTTGGTTTTTGGTTTTGGTTTTTTTTTTTCAGCAAGCAAAGCAATCCTTCCTACTGCTCCAGCTCAAATGCTGGAATATTTCATCCATGGAAGAGAGTCCTAACACCATCTACTGTCAATCATAATAATTCATGAAGAATGCCGGAGATTTCAATGTACTATTTGATCACTTTTTCAGCACTTGCCATTTTGTAACAAGAGCAGAGTTTGTGAGAAGATCAAACCAGAAAGCTATCAATGCTCAGCTATCAATATACATCTTTTCTAGAATACAAAATCCTCCAGTTAATATAAAATAATTGTGGAAATGGTTGGCAAATTAAAGATGGTTGTTACAGATTCCAAAAATATTTTTGCTTTCAGCAAAATACATTTTTAATTACTTTCCTACTAGCTGTCATTTTTCATAAACCAGTCTAGACAACTCGTGCCAAATCATGCAAAAACTGATCTCAATGAAGTGCTTTCCTCCACCACCAAAGAGCTGAAAATTTTCTCTTTTTTAAAACACATGTGGAGTTTAACACAGCACTTAAACTTCACTGTTTGTAGAGCACTAAAAAAAAATATAAATCAAAACTTCCCTTTTAAAACACTGTTATCAATAAAATACCAATTATACCAAATCATTATTTTCCCAGTTTAGAAATGAACTTTAAAATAAATACACATCCATATTTTATTTTTATTATCCCCTGAATTCAAGCTTTTTCATACACATAGTACTACAAACCACAAACTAGCAAAATCTGCATCAACACAGTTATAAGATATGTGTATATGTTTCTACCACGCCTTTTATCTTGTTTATGTTCAGCATATCAAAAAGGGGGGAGAAAAAGTGAAAAATAATCCAAATATTTATTTCCTTCACACTTTTGACTGGAATTATTAAGCTGAGTTAAAGCAGTCAGAAGTAAGGAATTATCTATCATAAAGAACGTAGATTTTGCTTTTAGCATCATAATCAATGTCCAAATCTAAAATTGATATAATTGACTGTTAATTAATTCCCTTGATATTTTCATTAGCACATCCAAGCAACAAGTCTTCTGTTTGGCACTTCTGAATTATTCAGGAAGTACTCAGATTGCTATAATGAAGGCGTTACTGCCTGATACTATACTGGCTAACAAAGTTAAATGCAAGGCATGCTTCTATTTTTCTATTCTGATAGGACAATCAAAGATTTCCCTTAAGATATGTGAAATAAAATTTCAGAGCTGCACAAGGAAAAGGCAAGAGAAACATCTGAAAATATTTTTGTGAAAAAATCCAACTCTTCTTTCAATACTTGTAGCTTGCCCTTAAATCCTACAAACCTCAATGAGAAGGGTTGCTGTGGATGGCATCTAGAAGGCTCCTTTGGTCTCTGGAGTTCACATTGCCTATCAGTCCTCCAGATCTTGAGGTGTTCGCAGCAGTCCAAACGGCTACATGACGAGCAGAGATTTACTAATAGTATTGCTGTTGCTTTCTGTCCCTCCACTAGCAACATGACCAAAATACTCCCAAATACTCAAACAAATCCTTGGGCAAATGTTAGTGTCCTTACCCAGGTAAATCCTCTCTGATCTCCAATGTTGATTTTGTCAGGGAAAAGACTTCAGGATTAATCTGACCAAGGAAAGTTAAGAGTGCTCTTTGTGGATGCTGTTGTTCGTAGTTGTGTCAAGAGCCAGAACAGCTGGTAAGGCATATTCCAAACTAAGCAGCTTTGTAACTTTTTTTAACACAGTTTTTTTCTTGTAAGGTACTAAGTGGCAGAAATCCCATAAATCTTGCCATTCCGAAAAGAAAAACCTTGAGGGGACTGGGTGGTACATTTGATGGATGCACTGTCCTTAATGCACTAGCCTTTTCCCTAAGGGATTTTGGTTTTGAATTTAGTAGAGAGAATGAACTGTTCCTCAGCTGATGGCAGTAAAA
This sequence comes from Psilopsiagon aymara, assembly GCA_024733675.1. Taxonomy (NCBI): domain Eukaryota; kingdom Metazoa; phylum Chordata; class Aves; order Psittaciformes; family Psittacidae; genus Psilopsiagon; species Psilopsiagon aymara. The sequence continues at coordinate 27,138 of JANRGW010028157.1, forward strand.
GTTTATCAGCAAAGGATAGCTTTACCTTTCAGATCATCACTATGATCTCTGACATGATCCTACTCTGTACAGATCCTTCATTGCCACTCCCAAAACCAATAAATAGCCACTACAGAGCCAACTGATGTTGTTTCATTTCTTTACTCCTTTTTTTCTTTTTTATTTTTTTTGTTTTGTTTGTTTATTTGTTTTTTTAACCAGAATGCAACTAGTCCTAATTAATTTAATATTTGTCACTTGGACACTATCTCCCATATGACAACCTCCAAAGACTTTACGAAGATTAATGACACCCCATTATATCAATGAAGCAGAAAGAATAAGAATTAGTTCACCCATCACTGAAACACACTCTCTTCTGGGGTGGAACATGACAGCTACTTAACAGCATACAACATGGAGGAATAGGGTCTTGGAGACTCAAGAACCCACCACCTACTTCAAGTGAGATATTGGTCCTACAACAATGAAGTTGTTACTCTCAGGAGTTGGTCACTGAATGGGTATGCTCTTCCCAAGCCTCCTATGGGATCCTACAGCTGCAAGAAGACATTGCACAACTCTAATGAAGAAAAGTAGAGGATGTTTGGCTGATACTCTTAGGTAAGAGACTATAGCACCACAAATTAACATCAGCATGGGGGTAGATTTACATCTCTTCTTAGAAACAGGAAGTGAAAGAGCATGAGACCTTTAAACACTGAATTCACCTTGTCCCTGTGAGTGCTGGACTACAAGCCATGAAGTTACCAACACTTACCAGAAATTTCAAGGGAGGAGTGAAGGAGTTTCCATATATCCCCATTCATGCCTAGCCCTTCAGACAAAAGAGCTCTCTTATGATGGGGAACTGCTCTGTTACTAACACAGAAGGGTTTATGCCTGTTGAGGCGGGCTGGTGCCTACAGTGAGCAGGCAAAAAGCCTCAGTGCCCCATGGCACCTGGTGCCACAGTGAACCTGAGAGTGCAGAAGCAACGTTATGTTCTCCCTTCCCTCCAAATGACTCAGGGAATGAAGTAAATCAGAAATAAGAACCTATTCTGGCAGCTGCAGAGGAAGGAAGGGGTGGCAACCCTGTTGACAGTGGAGGCTGGAAGAGCTGCACTGGCAGCCCCCACCATTGCTGCCAGCCTGGCTGGGAGAGCAGTAGCTCTGGGGCCACCATGTGCCCCCATGGCAGTGCCTGTGACAGCGCTTGAAGGACATCTGCCTGAGGTGACTATTCATTGTACAGCTGAGATGTGAAGCTCACCTTTTGCTAGTTCCACAGCCACCCCACCAGCGCAAACCGAAATCTGCCTTCTCTGTTGTAGTTACTGACATAGGTGACTGAATTATGAAGGGTAAAAACCCCTTTCATGCAACAGTTAACAAAAGGCTTCTGAATGCACTGTACAGCTTTATCAGTTAATTTGAACTTGCTGAGAGAAAAAAAAAAAGCACCACACTTTTAGATTTGATCCTGAGAGTCTTAAAATATTAATCAGACACATGCTCAGTATTTTTTTTTAATCCAACTGTCTCCAGAATGCTTATTGACAATTTACAAAGAGAGGTTAGAAAATAGTAAAGGGAAATATGTAAGTAATTATGGTTCTAGTATTGCAGGGCCAAGTGAAGTAAATTAATATAATGCAAACATTTTTTTAGATTTGTTTAGCTATTTGCAAGTACAATTAAATCTGCAAGTACGATTAAATCATAGCGCAGTAGATGGGGGGGGTTATAAATGAGAATGTTCCTAATGAGTCTTTTCAGAACACTCAGAATTCTTCACAAAATATGGATAAGCTTCCATGTTGCGTAGATCCACTTGCTGAATAGATGCCTGTACACAGCTGTGGCTACATCCAAAAACTTGTGAGCAACAGCTGTCAGTTAGCTATCAATGAAATTATCCTTATGCTTAGGACCAGAACAAGACCTTCCCACCTTGGCTTCCCCATAGGAAGCTCTTCCTTAAGTTGCTCATGAGGATGCTGTGGAGCTTTGTGCAACACAGAGGAGCAGAACAAGCAAAATGGAATTTCACTGGGTCTGGGTGGTACCAGATCTCATTGAAGAATTGCTTTCTGTGGGCCCTGGAAATCCATCAGTCCACTCACATCCCAAATCTAAGAGCACATGAGTGTTAGAAAGACCCTGAAAAGCTGCAGCTTTGCAGTTCTGCCACTACTTGCAGTCAATGAGTTCATTCCAGAGCTCACAGGGAGAAGCAACAGACCAACATCTAGACCTTTTGAGAATTCAATCCTAACTGACCATAGTGTCTTTAAGTAAAAATGGATTAATTTTGATTAAACAGCTAAACTTACATGTTGTTCCTGTTAAACTGAATATAATGTTGTGAACTAGGAAGTTTCTTTTCTGAAATATATTGCAATCAATAATTCAGTGTCATGAAATTACAGTTCAGATTTCACGTGCTTATACAGTAGCAGCTGAAACACAGAATACTTTTCCCTCATTTTCGTTAAGAATTAGAAAAAATACTGACCTAAAAAGTATTGTCTAAGTAGTATTCAAGATGTTCTCTTGAGCCCCTGGAGGCAACAAAATAATTTGAAACCAGAAGGAGATTCAGTAACATTTGTATACATCTGAGCACTGTATATAGCATGAGCTACTCAGTGCGCAAAGAAGTCATCTAGCTCTTTCTGTCTGCAACTCACAAAGTTGAGTTTTGATGTGTTGAAAATACTTTTGACTTTGGTTCTTCAAAGAAATCCTGAGAAAAGGTGAAAACTGTTCGAAAACACTCCAAAAGGCCTGTGTTCTTCCAGCAACTGTTTAATTGCCAGCTGAGCTGCCAATCCTTTCAGAAATGGATCAAAAAGCCACAGAAAGCAGTGACTTAGCAAAAAGAAGGAACTTCCTATGTTTTGTTTCATTTTAAAGAGAAACTTTTCCTCTTTTTTAATTTGCATTCCCAGGAATTTTACAACTAATGTCAGATATTCTGTGTTGCATGGCTCTTTCTCTTTTAAAGGGATGGACAAACATGCATCGGATTCAGTAATGCATAGGAATGTAGTATCTTTTAGGCACTACCCCATCCCTGTGAGGTCATCAGCCTTTTGATATTTCTAGATTTCTAGAGCTTACTACAGAGCAATCATCCAAAATTATTTTTTTCTCGATCTTTCTCCAAAATTCATGGCATTCATGTTGGCTGGGGCTTTGAAGGAGAGGAGAAAAATCTTGAGTCTTGACACTAAGGCACCCAGCTTTGATCAGCTGAGCACTGTGGTCTACCAAGCAGGAGGTGAGAGCGGAAGCTCTGCTTGTTTGGCTAAGCGTTGACTGACTTGCAGAAGGATGAGTATGCCCATGGGGGAGGGAGGTTATCAGAAAGTGAGGAATCTGCTACTAGCCTTTAAATTGAAAGCTTTATACTCTGTGCTTTTATAACTGATGTTTTATAGATGTAAAGCATTCACAGCTTTGGTGACAGCATCCAGTATACCTTTCTGAAATGAACAGGCAGGCACCTGACCTCAGCTGGGTCTTTGATGTGGTGGCTTCAGCTCTCAGTATGTTTATTCGCTACAGAAGCCAGTTCTTTAAGATGACTGACTACGATTACTCACACAGAGGGATACAAGAGCATGGGGGGACCTTACAGAAGCAGAATCTTCTGTATTTTGTACATCATAGGTGGACAATGCTGTCCAAAACAAGACTGAGCATCACATATCACTGATGTTTTCTATATGCTTCCTTACACATTTTCCCAAGTCTGTAAACTTAGAGAAGCTCCTTCAGTTCTGCAAAACTAACATAGAATAAGTTTTTTAAATTATGTGAAAAATAAAACCCATTTTATTCTTAAACATTTTCTATAAATAGTGCTTTTAGAGGTCACTCATGAGACCAAGATTATTTTAAATTGATCACTGTTACCAAAAATCAATACTACCCAAGCCTCCCTCGCACTACTTTCCACTCAGGGCACAGTTCAGGCTCCAGCTTCTTCCCAGCCAAACCATTGCAGAAATAGGACTAAAGCTGCTTGCAATGCTATTAAAGCAATGGGGGTGTACTAAAGCACGTAAGACATCACACAAGGACTTGATGGGTTAAATAGATTTTTTTTTTCAGCTTTAGGATTTGTATGAGGAAATGATGTACATGTAGCTGGGCGCCTTCTGGGGACGCAGCATGCACTCTGACAATGGCTTCCCTCCTTATCTAAGATCTTTTAATAAAGTGTTAATTATAAAGGTTTCTCAACTCATTGTTTAGAGTCCTAAAGAGAAGCGCACTTTTCCTGTCAAACATGAAGGGTTTGCAGCAAGTGAATTTGTCTTGTAGTGTAAGCTGTATTTTCCTGTGAAGTGATTAATTTAAATGGGTTGGAGCTGCCCTGATGTGCTGCAGGTCCCACGCTTCCTGGCTCTAAAATAAACGACAGCAAACCCTGCCAGAGCCCTGCCATGGAGGGGTCCATTTTGCACCATTTCAGAGGTAGGACAGATGCTCAGGTTGAACCTGCTCCGAGTGAGACCCAACAGCCAAATGCTGCCCACAGGATGCACACAAACCAGTACATTTAATCCTGGCTCAAGCTAATGCATGCAAGTCTCTGATCTTATGTTCTGGTGAAGGGTGAAAGGAACTATGCAGGTAGCTTCCATCACTGTAAATACTTCTATCATGTCCTGTGTTTCAGTCACTGAAATAGTAAACAGATTGGCAGATGTCATACAGCAAGATCAGTAATAGAGGTATTAACCATACCATATATATATCCAGTATATACAACCAGTATATCCAGTTCAATTAACTTTAGCCAAAATGGAATGAAATGTGGGAGAAAGGAAAATCATAAGATTCTCTGAAAGCAGCACTGTCTCTACTATGACATGCTGTGTAAAGCAAGCCTTCAAAGGAAAAATAATAACGCTTTGTAATGCTGATATTTTGCTGAGTTATTTACTTTATGACAAAGGAAAAAAAAAAAAAGGCACATTGTGCTGTGTGGACAAATATGAATTTACTACTTTTAAAGAAATAAATAAGAAAACAGAAGTAGATCACTATAAAAAACTTCCTGTAATACTTTGCACAAACAATCACAATTAGCAATTAACTGGGGAAAATTAGGCTTGGTCTATTATTTCCCCAGGCCTGTTGGGGGATAACCTCTTCCAGCTTCACTTGGTTAAGTGTGGCATAATCCTCATAAATAAATCCCCCCAAATTCTCATAAATAGAGATTAATTGAAACGTCAATTCCCATGTAGAAATCATGAAACAAAATAAAACCAGTTAAGAATGAAGAATCTCAAGGGATTTGAGATGTCTGAACTTCAATATTTCTTTTTTCCAAATTGAGAAATAGAGGAGCAGGGGGTGTTTGAGACTTTGCCTTTTAGCCCATTAGCCACATCTGCACATGCCTTTTTAACATTGCAGCAGTGGAGAGCAGGAAGGCCTTTGAAAGAAAGGTCTTCAATAAGAGGGGCAGGGGGAAAACTCCAGCATGCCTTCTCCAGACAGACCCATACTGCTTATCTCATGAACTCATGTCATACTGTTTCTTTTGCTGCATTTATCCCTGTGTATTTTTTCATGACCAGAGGCAGTTATTGCTAGTGGATTGTTACACAGTTTTGTATTTCAGCAGCACCCAGAAGACCCAGACCCAGAGCAAGCCACCTCTGTGCAAGGCAGGACCACACAGAAAGTGATTGCTCCTGGTGATGGAATTCACAACATACCTGTAATGGCGTCTGAAGAAACATAGGCTGAATCCAGACAATGGTTGATGAGTATAAACACTTGCATCCTATTCAGACAAATGTTCAAATACACTGTAAGGTGACTCACTGAACTGAAACAAGGCTGACCAAAATCACTTAACTGAGTAAAGGTGAATGCCTCTGGTTTAATCCTAGTCGAACTCTCCCAGCTGCTCCATCTTAATCATATACAGAAATGCAGTATTCCTCTCCAGATCCACCGCTCCCTGATCAGTACAATGAACCAGAAAAAAAGTTTGCAAACACAATCTAATTCACATTTGAGGACACCTGAGGAGCCCCAGTGCCTTCTATTTGCAACAAACCATTCTGCTAAGAACATTTGCTGTTAATGATCCTTGCTATTAAAATAACCACACTTTAGCATGATAACTCTTTCTGCACCTAAGAGGTTTACACTTCCACCAGGCTGTCTTCATTAATTGCAAGGTGTTTTCACCATGATTACAGATGTTGTAATGGTAGAGATCATATTCTTTTGAACCTTTAGGACAAGATGCATTGAATATTTGCCCCAGATGTCACACTAAGAATGGTCTCATCATCCCCCAAGACATATCAACACAAAACAGGAGCTGACACTTCAGCCTTCCCCAGCAGCTGCTGCTACAAAGGCTCTGCAATAAGGCATCTCAGGGCATGTGCTTCAGAAGCACTGCAGAGAAGGTCCTAACCCATGCCTTGTGACTGCCATTCTTGAGTATTTTTTGCAACTACTACAGATACTGCACATGTATTAAAATCAAGATGAAAACTGCTGTATACCTCATGCCTGCACATGGGTGTTATACGAACTCTTCTGCTGTTGCCTTTCAGTACCAGTAGATAACCACTGTGATTCTACCCCATGTTTTTTATTGAACAATGCTATGAAAACATTAATCAATTTGCATACAATATAAATCCTTATTCAGCTTTTATTGTTGCACAATCAGGGAGATTTAATGTAACAAATTCAAGTGCTACATGCTTTGATTGCTCTTTGTAAAAATACTTAAATACCATTCACTGGAAAGAATCTTACGGAAATTTTCTAAGTGATATATGTAGTATTTGGGGAAACTTTTCTGATAAAATCTCTGTACAACAGTGGGATTGCTGGCCTTCTCAAAGTTCATTAGGTGCTGAGCATCTTAATGAGTGCTCCTGAATATTTTCAAAAGACCAACCTGAACCATAAAGGAAAAAGAAGAAAAATGGGCTGATACAAGGAACGCATGGTATATCATGAATAGAGAACGTAAGCAATATTTTACAATATACTATCCTATTTTCTAGTGAATTTAAATCACTATTAGATTCATTAGTACTCATTCTGGTTCGGGCTATCATTCAGAGCCTGTTTTTCGATAACCACCAAACACCCTTTGGTACTTTTGAAAAATCCTAATTCAGAACAGTTACGTGGAAGTTTACAGAAATAATTCTTTTAAGAAACTATTAGTAAAAAAGGCTGGAAAAATGTGATCTAAGTTACAAACCTGTTACAAGACAAAAATCAAACAGAATTGTTTATAACACAACAAACTAAGTGTGCTGCTTTTAACACCTTTACAAATAAAATGGTTCTTTGTGGATGACTTCTCTCAATACAATAAGCTTCCCTTTTGCCCACTTTCCTTTGGGCTCTTGCAAGAGCCAAGAACAACAAAACAGCATAGCAAAAGCAAAAATAAAAAAAAAAAAAAGAGAGAGTTTCAGCTTAGCAAGAGGCAGAATTGACACTTTGCCCTAAATTTCATCCCAATTTCACAACTTCAAGAAATTTAGATGGGGTTTGGAAAAGATACTGACATTTTGAGTGATTATCTGAAGAGCACTGAAATTTCTTAATTACTTACTGGTAACAGGGTATTAGTAACTGCAGCTCAGCAAAGGAAGGGGGAGATAAAATGCTTTCTTAAGCACATATGTGATTCTATGTAAATCTGAACTGCTGCCTGAAATGTTTGCCAATAAAGATGAAAGTCCCACAACATAGTCACAACATGATATCTATCATATGGCTTCCTGGCTGTTGTGTATGTTTTTGCTGTGTGTAATTGACTGTGTTGGTGTTTGCACTACCTAGAATTTGCATATTAGCTCAAACACTGTAGTCTTGGTGGGCCTGGTCCTGCGAGCTCCCTGGGAGCCTCTGCCTGCCCCTGCAACCAAGGGCATGAACATGGGGCTCCCAGGAGTTTCCAATTGCTGCTTTTCACATTTGTTATCCTTCAAACAGAAACTGGATAAAATCTCCCATGTTTCTACCACCATAGGAGTAAATGCTGATGTTTCAGAGTTCAGACTGTCATTCATCAGTTCAAGAGATGACAGAATATAGGCTCCAGCACAGCCAATGTTTGGGTTACTCTAGAGGCAAAGGTGTGAGGGATACAAGAGTATACTCCTGAGATCTGGTTTAGTTTGACCATACTCCCACGGATGTGAGTTTCTCCCTTCCCACCCTTTTCTTTTTCCTCATCTAAAATACGCAAACGTGCTTCTAGAAATTGCATTGGAAATTTCTGGTAATTAATTCTGTCAACAAAGCCACTGAGAACAGAGAAAAATGTCACATGGAATTCCAGCAGTCACCATGTCTTACAACAAATGTAAAACCATGGTCTTCTTATTATTCTCACTGAAGTTATTTCCCTTAATTCAGGGCTCTCCTGCTCTGCTGTCAGTCCTGGGCTCGCCAGGAATCATGCGTCTATCGTCACAGCACTTCCTCTGCACACACCAGTAGCACAAAGCAGCTGTGATGAATCAGGCCTACAGACAGGGATTTTATCCACTAAGCAAGTACAAATCATGAATAGAAATTACCTTAGTGTATGACTTGGCTGCTTCTTGTGATGCTGCTACATATGTTGCAGCATGTAGGAGAAAGGGGCACAGCAGATGCTACTGGAAGCAAAATCCTGAGAAGTAAAGATGGCGTGTTGCTAGCGGCTCTGGTTAGAGGCAGATGAAACAAGATGCAGAACTGACTGGACCTACTGCTGTTGCAGTTGAAGCATCTGCTTCATGACCATGATTAAAGAATGTTTCCACTTCCACTGCTGCTACTTCCCTGCTTTGTTTGGGTGTTGGGTTGGTTTTTTTTTCCCCCTTTTGCCTTTTTTATGATTATTTCCTCACAAATGGAAAGAAATCAATAAGGTCCCTAAGCAGGGTCATGCCAGGCAGGCGCAGGAATGGGAGGAAAGGACTTCTATGCAAAGATGCATCAACAGTCTCCTTGAGTATGTAACAAGTTAACAATCCATTTAAAAATAAAATCTTGACCCACCATCAAATGAGACATCCTGTAGCAAAATCCAGCATAAACAAACATTCACATAGCAAATGTGAGTTCAGGATAGGGTCAGAGCATTTAAGGAAATCTATTGCCTTAAAATGGGAAATCTGGATTCTAGTCCACACTTTACCAGACTGAAGCATCCTAAAATCCCATATCTAATTAATCAGAACATCATTCTGACTCATTCTTCAGCAGTTACCCAGGCAGGGAGAAACAGCATGCAATCAAAAGCTGTAAAAAGTTCCTCTTATATTCTGTGCTGGTCACTGAGAACACAAAATGTTGTTAAAACTGTGACTAGAGGCAGACTTCTAGGATTTCAGATTAAATAATAATATGAATATGGTAAAATTTCAGTTGTGGGATGGGAGACCCAGCAAGATGAAATTTGCCTGTACTCATCTACTAAAGGAAATGGAGCCTCAGCCTCTCTGTCAAGGACCTGCTGCCAAAACCCAGTGTTCAGACCTGAGGGCAGCTGGAGGGAATGGTGACAATGGCAGAAAACAGCGACAGTGCCCAGCCTCTAAAGCCTCAGCCCCAATCTCCCCAGAGGAGGAGCTACTCGCCACAGCCAGTGAAGATGGCCAGCAAACTGAATGGGCTTCTGTTAATAGGGCTTTTGAGGCTTCTTCCCCCGCAGGCTGTGTGTGCATGTGTCTTCACAAAGCACATACACATCAGCACATGCTGCCACACCACCCACCCAAGCAGAGGCCATGAAGGTATCGTAAAATCATACCCTGTATGTTGTTCTGTCCCAGCTGACAGCAAGTCAGCTTATGGGGGGCTCAGACCCTCAGGGGTGCAGCTTTGATGCACATAGACTTCTAGAACAACAAACAAGTTGGAACTGCCCTGACAGATGTCTTCAAGCCTTTGCTGCTATAAGGGCTTCCAGTACAGAAGAGCACACTCAAAGCAAGAGTTTAGCTCCTTTGAATTACACCACAATACCTGAAAATACACTGTAAGTCTTAAACCACTTCAAGTCCAGGGCAGCTTTAAAGACATTAACTCTTTAAAGCAACTAAAGGTCTCATTTACTATGAGGGCCTCATCCAAAGCCCAGTGAAATCTATTAAATGATTTCCATTGACTTCACCAGGATTTGAATCAGGCTCTAAATCCTTAAAGCAAAGTCTGAAGCAGTTACCTCATTCTGTCCCGAAGCTTTTAAATCTTTATGCAGTTTAAAAGAAAGCGTTGACTTGATTTGTTATTCTCAGTGAAGTAAAACCCATGTCAGATGCCACTGCTAAGCCCCAAACTACCTTTACAGTTACAGTTCTCCTTTGTGTTCATTTGCTCTCTTCATGGCTTATAAAAAAAACCCAAGCAGCCAAGAAAATTAATTAGAACCCCACATATGCAACATTCATATGCTTAATTTTAATCAAGTGAAAAACGCCTGAATAAGTAAGTTATACAAAATTAAGCTAAGCACATGCTTAATTAAGCAGTCATGTGATCAAGACACAACTAGGGGAAAAGCAGTGACTATGTATAAGCAGAACACTGTTACATGTAAATAAGCCAAAAAAAGGGGGGAAACAATGGTTTTAGCTCAATGTGTACCTCAGCTAAGGCAACTGCTGATGGTACCTGCAAACACAGCTGGGAGAAAACAGCACTTTAAGAGTCCAAGCATCCCTTTAAGTTCTTAGTGCTGAAGGATGCCAGTGTTTTACAGGATGCCCCACTTGTCCTTCGCAGACACTGGGATAGTGGCCAATGCCGAGGACACTCGCACCCCACTGGGAAACCAGGCAGTGAGCCCGACATTGCTCACAGCATGGTAGAAGCCTTTTCAGCTGCATTCACTTCACCCATCAGAGGAGCCAGCAGTGGGAAGGACACGTCTCAAAAATGCTCTGAGAATCTCTCTTCATCACCACCTTCCATCCAATAGCTTTGTCCTCACAACACACATGTATAAGTCAGGATACCTTGGATCAGCTCCCTCAGCTATCGGAAGCAATCTGGAAGCATCACCTCCTATTTCTCTAGCCAATGTTCTTATGGCCAAACATGCAATATTCCCACTTTCCAACAGACAGCAGCTGGAAAGGAGTCTTGTAAAGCTCCACTTTTGACATACATGCCTACATTATCTTTCAAATGCTTTAGTCCTTGTATTGTTGCTAGTCTTAAGTCTCAAGAATGAAGTGATCCAATTTACTTCTAGGACACAACCCCACTGTGCAGACAAGTGATGCAGAGACAGCTAGGGCAGTAGGGTTATGTGATGTGTGATAATGTGTTATCTGGAACAAGCCTCCTTCCTCACCAGCACTGGATTATGTGATGGGGATATATAAGGTTGGGTGCTTTTGCCTCTCTTTCCATTACGTGGCATGAAGCTTCTAAATAGACCCCAAGTAACAGATTCATGCCTTTGCAGCAGCAGTGGTACTTGGATGCTAGAGAAGAAAAGCCAAACGTATTTTAATGACTAATGTATTCTTTTTCTATGGCCATTTTTAACACCTGGGTACTGCAATGAAATCAACCACAGGAAGAACTCAGTTTTGGTTTCCACTAACACTCGCTTTGTTGATATGAACAGATGATTTTGGGAAGCTCTGTTACCCTTTCAAGTTGCATCTTTGCAATGAGGAACAGATATCTTCCAGGTTCAATCAAGTAAATCTTGCATCTCACTTTTTATGATGTTCTAAAAAAAAAAGCAAACCAAAAAAACATGGGAAGGTAATACCCGTTAAAAAGAACAGCTAATGTTATAACCAGATATTAGTCACTGAATATCCTCATTCAGCCTCTAATTTCTAGAAATAAGAGGAAAAAAAGACTAAAATGTGTGTTTTATGGAAATTACTATTAGATTTAAGTCTTACAACATTCTCTTGAGCTCTGGAAAGGAGCTCTGCACCTCTTCACATCAGGAAATTTTCTGCAGAGTCTGGCTGAAGTTCCTTTTTGTAGCTTTACATTAAGATAAGTGGGTTCTTGGACACATCAATACAATGCCCCAGAATTCAACCTCCCCTCTTATTCATGATGTTCAAGTTTTAGGGAAGAAACACTACTCCTCAGCTGAACACAATACATTTTAGAATGGTTTTCTTCCTTCTCTTAAGCCTCATAGTATATTTTTAACACACCCAGATGCTAGCTGGCTTGGCTCAGAAGTGAGCTGACCCTACTAGGGTGACTGAAATAAATGCTCTAAATAAATGCAATAAATAGCTGACAGAGTGAATAGCAGCTTTATGGCCCCCATCACTTTCATACTACTACTGGCATAGCCAAACCAGGAGAATTTCCAAAAAACATTCCATTTCCACTCATTGGAAAACATGTGCTGCAGAAGCAATCCAACATGCCCTGTATCTTGTTACATTTTGATCCATATCATATATTTTGCTGGATTTCATTTGTATAATCATGCTTAACCTAAAAAGGGCAAGGCTAGCTGGTTTTATCAGACATGTGTAGAAGACCTGACAGTAACAAGTTCATTTGCATTTAAAAAACAAAGAGCTTGCACATTCCTGTTTTGGAAAGCATGGTTTAGAACTGGCCATTTTTATAGTTGATCCCAAATGAAAGTATTTCCCCTTCCCCCTTAAGAGTGTCAGTTGCTTCTTGAGTTCATTAAAGGATCACTTGGTTTCCCCTTCTGTCCTGAAAACTAAGTAAAAATACATGAGAAAGCAGATTGGACATCCTGTCTGTTGGTGAAACTTTAGGACGACCAAATGCAGACGGGACATTTCCAACTCCAGAATAAGTTTTGACTATCACCTCCTTTCAGGTTACCACTGGGGTATATTCAGTCTTTCCATAAATTCTTAAACTTTAACACTGAAATGAAATGATTATGCTTTTGATGTCTAACATAGCCTTTGCTGCCATGCCAAAATAATTTAGATCAGAGTCCAGGAACGGTGAAAGACCTATTTTCATTGTCTATCTCTAAAGATTAAAGAATAATTTTGGAGCCCACGTCATCCAGAATAAAGATAAAAATTCAGTAACAAAACCCCTAGGACTATTTCCAAATATGCATTTATACTACAGCTTGGCATCTACACTGGCAGCTCACTGCCTAAGTCATGGTGACACAGTAAAGAGGAAACTTGCTTTCTGGATAGGTCAACCTGCAGTTACAGTGGAGGCAGTGGTCTAATGAGTGGCAGGCAGCTGGGCTGCCCATCTGATTCTGGTTTTAGATGACAAGAGACAGGAGCTAGAAATTAACCCACAGTAGAATAAAATGCAAACTGATGGAAGGAAGGCAAAGTGATGTGTAGGATCACCATCCACACCATGTGCTGGTTATCAAAGTTGGTAGCATACTATTAGAACCAGAATATCATTGCCTAAATTACTGTTACATAAAAGATGTTAGAGATATTTGCAAATCATAGCATTCAGAGTCATCTGCCTTTTCAGAACAAGGCAGAAAAATATGAGCAGATAACCACCATGGAGGTGCAGCTGAGACATCATTGCTGAAGAGCAGGGATCTCCCCCTGCAAGCACTCCAGCTCAGCTTTGAACAGTGGTACTTACGATTCAGCTCGTATTCACTCTATCCTCATTTATAAGATAAATAATTTTGAGATGTATCTAAAATTACTTTACAACCTTTTAATCACTGAAAATTGTGTATAATTATTATACCTGCACTCGAGTGCCAAGATCTGCCGCGAAATACTTGGCTGCTCAAAGTGTGTGGAGGAAATGCTTCAATTCCATATTAATTAATGAATTTTTATCCTCACTCCTGTCCATTAACAGCCACCATGCTTTTGCTGTGAATGGTCATTATTATAGACTGAAATAGGAACATAAATTTACTGATAATGAAAGTGTCATTTGGAGGGGCAGTCTATCATACTGTGTGCTGATATGGTCAGACCTTTTTTTGCTGTCTCGCATCTTTGCCTTGTTTCTGAAAGGCTGGCATGTAAGGAAAGAATCCTTTATTTATAGATACCTATGAAACATCTCTTTAAATAAAGTAAGAATGATTTTCAGCATTCAAAATACTGCACTGATTTTAAAATTGTTCTCTCTTCTTATCAGACATTGCAGGTCTTTGCCATGAGAACATCTCCTTGCTCCTGTGATTGCTAGCCAGGTTGGGTTTGTGTTGGTGTTTTCCGTTGCCTTATTTTTTTGACAAGGAGTGTTGTTGACTCTTGGAGCAAATTACCTGGTTGACTTAATCCTTGTTGTGCACCACTAAAAAGAGAGATTTCAGTTGATGTTCAGCATCTCTGGACCATATGGAACAGAGCTCAGGTTGTCACATATTCTAACTTTTAACTATTTAGCTCCTTACTGAATTCAGTGGATAGGATCTGATGGCGTTTCATCTGCTAATTACTTTATTAGCTACAGCATATGATGCAACGCACATACATATCACATAAAGAAAGGCCTTAATAATGAAAGCATTACACTAACATCTCAAAATATACAAAATTAAATCTGGATATAAATAATCTTCAAGAAACTCTTCACTTTATATTGGTGCCAGTGTACTGTTATTTCTTGGATATTATATATATCTACATACTTAATATAATCAAAATTGCCAAGTGCTTGAAAAGATCCTCTTTCAAGATGAAGCATGTCTGGGGAAAGCCCAGTGGCTTCCCAAACCCTTTACAGTTTGCATACAGCTAGACACTCACTTATGTTTAAAAGGAGTACCTACATGCAGCTATGATGAACAAATCACCAGTTTTTCTTTATAGTCAAACACATCATACAAAAATCATGTTAAAATACCAAATATGCAGCAAAATGGCACTGCCTGCACACACAGGTGTTTCTCTAAATAAATCTGAACTTCACCCAGCACCCCTTGCTTGATACTACATTTTTTGGGAAGATATTCCTTTCAAAGTGAAAGCGATCAGTGTGCACTCACAGAGAGGTCATCATCCAGCAGCAAGCTCTTCCAAAGCAAACCTCTGCACCCTTGCAGCACTCAGCCCACTTCAGAGCCTGAAGTACACTTTATGGCAGTTGCTTACTTCTCAAGGAAGTAGTTGAGAAATTCCTATTGCTATTTGATATTTGAAAAGGCAAAGTAATTAATTAGATGAATAAGTTGTGGGAGAAAGAAAGTTATTTACAGGTTCCTTTCAATTGGCTTTCTCAGACTGTGGTATCTGGCATAACTACATGCACGCTCTTTGATTTTCCCTGCAGTTCTTAACCAAAATTCCTGTGTTCTCCCAGTTCTGTCTACCTCAAAAGCCTTAAAACACAGGATTAGTTGCCTGATCCAGCCTACACACCAGACCTCAGCAGGGACCTGGGAAACTTGCTTTTAGTTTCACTGTCTTCCTGGCATTCAGCAAGAAAACCCCATTATGACTAATACCGCTCTCTCTGTGTGGGACCAGGAAAGGAAATTCAGCATTTGTGAGCTGCTGGGTATGATGACAGAGCAGAAACAGCTCCCAGAAAGAATTATACATTTGGTAAAGGGGGTATGTTTTACATAGGTTGAGGCTATGTGTTAAAGCTGGAAGATACATTATCATCTGAATGAGGGACGGATCCTGGGGGAATCTGTATATGAAAGATGCAGGAACTTCCGCACAAAGTTCCTCCTTATAGTTTTGTTGCAGTCTTTCAGAGGACAACAAAGTCCACAGCCCACTGAGAATGGTTAACACTTTTGCAGTGATTTCAATTCAATAGACAAAGAATGTAAAGAGACTCTCTGAGAAGTGGCTGAAGTCTAAGTTGGATAAGAAGCCTCAGCAAAGGATGGAGGACAAAGGAAATGCTGTGCCCTGTGGACACCATTTGCTGGGAGCTGAGCCCCAAAGAATACACCAACTGAGGACAGAAGAAAGGAAGTGTAAAAAAGCAGGAGCACCCCTTCACACAGTGTGTAGCAAAAGGGAGGAGGCAGAGCAGGACCAGCACCTGCATTGGTATACTGAATAATACCAGCAAATAATCGTCAGCGAGTCACCCTCACCGCTCCTCTGTCTTTGGGAATGGGACAAGATTAGCAGTCAGAGGGCAAGAAAGTAGTCTAACAAGTTTCACATGTCTGCACAATTTTCTTCTAGCAAAACTGAATAAATATTAAAAGACACATTTTTTTTTACACACATCTCCATAAGAAATGAGATAGCATGTGGTTAGAACAATACTGTATAAGTAAGATCTTTTTCCTTGTCAATTTACAATATAAAAACATCTCAAGCATATAGAAAGTGGGGGTTTCTATCAGTGGAATTATATACAGTTGTGTCTGTTTCTATATACTCAGGTTAGTACATATTTACAAGTACAATGCACACAGGATTATGCTGGGGCCAAACACTAAAAGAAAACATGCGGTAAATGGTTGCTTTAATAAGTCCTGTTCCATTGAAAGGAAATAAAACCTGAGTATTAATGAGATATAATTATATATTTAAAATCTTTTCCCTTGTGCAGTATACAGAATTAATGCCAGTAAACTCACAAACTGCAACATTCTACTCCATTACATCTGCAATGATTAGAGATAGTTTGAACATCTGGCATATAATCTGTGATAGAAAACAGCATTCTGCACTTTAATGGACGTCTGGAGGCTACACATATCTGATTTTATTTCTTTGTGTTAACTCTTTCCAGGGACGAAGAGGAGATCCAGTGCTTGAGCACCTTCTTTCTGTCTTATGATGAAGATGCATGCAGCACTGATATTGAGCTACTTTCAGGCAACTTACATTTTAAATATCTAAACTAAAAAGTGACCTACACTGATTTCTGAAGGCTATTTATAATATAGACAATTGAGAAGCATAAATATTAATGCGTTAAAAACTATGAAATTCATCCAATGAAAGCGGTAACAATTTCATTTTCAGTGACGCCAGAATATTAAATGAAACAGCATTTGCTGTTCCTACATCATTTCAAAGACTTTGTGCATATCCCCCTTCATTTGGCTTTCTTTCATAATCTCATAGACAATAAACTGGGGTTACCAGATTTTTGTTGTACCCTAATTTTAAGTATGCAAGAGCTTCTTTGACTGGCACTGACTTTCATTGAAAAAATTAGATTATTTCTCAGCTTTTACAGGGTGTGTTTTGCCCCAAGCTAAACAAGAAGGTTTTAGCCCTACTGTGTTCTGCAGGGAAAAGAGAGATACTAACTTGAAAGGCAAACGAGTCTGACAGCCTTATCTCTTGCCTTACTTACTGAGTATTAGCTAATACCAACACCTAAAGAGACCTTGAAATTAGACACTGAGTAGTAATTAACACTGATTGAAGAATGGTATCAGAAGAGATCTTTGTCACTGTTGGAAGGATTCAGCATTTAGAGTGACCTGACTTGCTCTATAAGAGCATATTTTGGTACAAGAAAGAATAACACAGGAAAAAATGCTATAGTATTAAGTAGTTTTGTTATCTGATAATATATGTTAGGGGCTTACTCAGTTGCCATGGTGCAACAAAAGCCGCAGTTACTGGGGAGCTTCTGTTGAAGACTAATAATTAGCCTGAACACAAGTGCATTAAGCAGTCCTCAGGTCCTGAGAACCTTCCTCCAGAGGTTCACAAGGGCATCAGAAAGTTCTAATAAATGCATTACCACATAGAAACATTTACAGCACAGATATGCTATGCATAGGGAAAACCAGAAAGCTCGGAAACTATCATTTAAAGCTAAAACTACCTAAATATGAAGCATGTGCAATACATTAGGTTACTATTGAATTGGTTCATGTATTGCTGCACAGTGGAAAGCTTGCAGACTATGGAACAAAAAGAAATATGAACAGTGTTCATTTGTAAACCAGACTGAACCCATTTCAACAAAGATTAGGAAAAATTGGCCTAATTATAGATGATGATCTAATACAATTTGGTCATATTTAATGGAAGTCAGAAGCAGAAAGTTGCATGTTACTTCTAGTTCCAGTATTTGACTAACGGATCAGTGATTTCTTAAGTGGCAAGAGGTTCAGCAGCTTACATATCTGTCACTTTAAAAACAAAAAAAAAAGTCATTAGATTCAATAGATGAACAACACTGAAAGGTAACTTGAGATCACCATTTCTTGTGGAATCATCTGCCTAGATCTAACGAATCCCAGAAAATTGTCTGGAATTAGGCGATTTGTGTTTTACCAAAGCATCTACACTGTCTTTGATTTACTCAGAAATTTTGTCAACATCATCAAATGCAAAGATCAGCTCTGCAGCTGTAGGGCTCATTCCTGCTCCAGCTTCAATCAATAACACTCACTGGAAAAACTGGCTGGTTTGGACCCCAAATGAATAAGCTTCCTTTTGATGGTAGTTCAGTGAAGGTCCAGAGAGGTTCTGTCAGAACAAGGAGCATATTTAACCTGGATTTGCTTGACCTCCACTACCTGGTATTGTAAGCAGAGATTTTAGCAGACATAATTCACCGGGTTAAATCATTAAGTAAATTATTTCCATGTTAAATTCCAGGAAGAGTGATAAATTTGGGAAATCTATACAATTCCACCTTTCCAAGCAAGTTATTCAGAGGCCAGAGTTGCCAAGTCATCTAGCACAGAAACTTGGAAAAATGAATCTGTGCCACAGATCAGATAAAACCATTCTGTGAAGTTCATGCTGGGAAGAAGGGAAACATAAGAAGGAAAGGGCTTAAGAAGTTAGGAAAGCACTTAGACAAGATAAGTGAAAGAGCTTAAGCAGTTGGGAAAGCACTTAGACAAGATAAGTGATAGTTCAGAACTGCAGGGGATGTTTAAAGCAGATTTAGCTTTCAGGTGAAAAGGTTTTTTTTCAGGTGAAAAACCTTTTCACCTGAAAG
>JANRGW010028158.1:0-14754 GCA_024733675.1 Psilopsiagon aymara
CATCGGCTCTGTCCGGGTGCCTGCACTGACCACCGCCGGGGCAGACAGAGCAGAGCTCCCAGACCGAGACCAGGTCATACGGCGAGTGCTCACCATCTTGCTCGCCTGCCTGCGTGAACTGCCCTATTTGCCCGCCCTGTTCGCTGTTCCCTGGGGCAGTTTTTACCCAGTCAGGTCTGGTGCCACCTCCTTGGGCTGCCCCCTGTGAGTCCGCTCCTCGATCCGCTGAGCTGCCAGCTCCTGGGCAAGCTTTGTTGAGGACTTGAGACTCCCTCGGTGCTTGTTGCTGCTCTGAGTTGAAGCTCCGGGACGCTGAGCCTCCCCCTGATCAGGCACGGCAGGCATCCCCTCTCGAGACAGTCATCTCAGCAATTGGACGGAAATGGCCGATGATACATGGTTTGAATCTGCCACCGCCTCTCCTGGCACCGCCCCCTGTTTTACACTTTGGTTAGAGTATCACCTGGAGTCTGTACTGTAAGAACTACTACGAATCAATCAGGGTTATTAAATAGCTCGTTTGTGTCCTTACCTCCAAGCTTTCTTAATATTATTTATGCAGAAATAGTTTAGATAGCTAATATTCACTGTTTTCAACCAGACACGTATGCACGAATGCATACATGAGATTGTGAGTCCTGGCATTTTGGCACTATAAAGGAAAGATGGTTTTGGTGAACAGGAAGAAACAAGAATTTGATAAAGGTTATAATAATATATCTGGTATTTATTTTAGTGAAGTGTTCAGGTTTTGAAATTCTTACTGGTTTGCAGTTGAAGACGCCTGTGCAGATCATGACTATATCTTTACTTGCATTTTTCTTACCAGACTCTACACTTTTTCAAAGATCTTACTGTATTTATTCCTGTCTTTTCCACTTCAAGATTAAGCAAGTCTAGTGCATCCTGGAAGGAACTGCATTGGTTACATAGGATTCAGGTATCTTTTTTACATGAATTCTATATAACATTTATCTATACATAAACCAAATACAGAAAGTTAACTAAGCAAATGTTGAAAACCAGGAAAATTAAGTGTGGCTGAACTCAAGCTTATTCAGGGAGCAATTCACTGTAATTCTTCAAATTTCAGTGTAGAAATCTCATATTGAGCACTGGTTTACAAAGAAAAACAACAACAACAACAACAAAAAAAAAAAAAAAAAAAAACACCAAATCAAACCAAACAAAACACATCAAATCACCCGACATTTTTAAGGATAAATAATATTTTGTTTTCTTTTTGCTATGCTATCTGTCTAAAAGATTAAAAATACTCCTCCTTTTTGATGACAAGTTTATATCCTTGGGATTTTCCCTCTGTCTTTGGGATTTTCCTTTTGGAGATTAAACATTTATATTGAACATTTTTTTAACTTTTAGGTAATTGTTGCAGGAGTAAGTTTCACTTTAATTTTCCTATGCTGCATCATACTACTGTAAGTATGATTATAATATGAAATTCATACCAACAATATGTAAATAGTGAAAAGGAAAGAGTATGTGTGAAAGTACAGATATACAAACCTGCATAAAATGTTCATCTGGCATATAAATTTGGATAGACAAAGGACTTTCTTATAAAGATTCATCCTGGAGAGAAACAATCCTGTTTATTATAGACATTTGTATTCAAGAATAAAGAACTAATTTTGAAGAGATGCTCATAGAAAAACAAGATCCACAGTACTGGCAGTTTTAGTGTTTTATGTGTAATAAAAGCTAGATTCTCTGTATTAATCACACAGATTCAGTGCAAACTGATACTACACTAATGAACAGTTCCTCCCAAGCAAGCTTTCCTGATTTTATTCAAAGTGCCATGGCAAAACAATATAATGAATACCTGCATCATAACCACTTATACTTCAACTGATAAAGAGAGAAATTCATTTCACAGAACTGTCAGTCTACCTATACTTATGTTAAACAGAGGTCTGCATTTCTAGTTGTCCAAGAACTCAACTTTTCACATGTATTTTAGATATATTTCATTATTTCTGAGTATGTTCATAAGATAGATGCTCATATGTCTTCTTGAGACAGTTGAGTAGATGACGGTGAACTTCTAGATGGAATTTGAAATCCTGAACACTAGGGTCACCATAGCCCTCAGTTCTGACTGCTTTGTTTTAAACAGGAATTTTTTCTACCTTCAAAATAATAAAGACAGGATACATAGAGACTTTAAAGCCTGCCAACTGAATATTTTATGGGCTGTGAAAAGCAGCATGTTTACTTTGCCTGATAGGCGTTTGCCAGGTGGCAGGAAACAGGAAATAATAGTTTAAGTCTTGCAATTTTCTGGTGTGTCACCTCCTTCCTTTCATGGTGCATTACTCCCCACAGCTCCACAGAACCAGAGGCAAAGGAGGGCTAAAACTGATCAAATGTGTGTCCTGATCTCATTTGCATTAAGAGGAAACTATGCACGCTCTTGGTGCCTTTCACTAATTACACTGAAACAAAACTGACTCACTCTGTATGAGATAATTTTGGTCCATTAGGCCTAGGTTCAGCTTCAATTACAAGAAACCATTTAAGAAACTATGGGTGAAAATTAACAAAAGGAAGAACTGTCAACAGGATTCTTTCTCATGACTAAAGGCACTGTCTTTTTAAAGGTTAAATATTCATTTTAGTGAACCACTTCAAAAGAAACGTTAGTAATTACTTAGCTGCTCTTTGTATTGAGCCTCTTCAAACTTGAAATTACTGCTTTCCCCAAAACAGTAGCCTGATATTTCTAGCCACTACAGAGTGGATCACAATCTCAGGTAATCTCTGTGTGATTCTATGATTAATTTGGTGTTCCAGGTTCTCACTCAAAAAATACTAAGGTCAGTATTGTTATACTGTCACAGAATCATAGAATAGTTAGGGTTGAAAAGGACCTTAAGGTCTTCTAGTTCCAACCCCTGCCATGGGCAGGGACACCTCCCACTAAACCATGCCACCCAAAGCTATGTCCAACCTGGCTTTGAACACTGCCAGGGATGGAGCGTTCACAACTCCTCTGGGCAACCCATTCCAGTGCCTCACCACCCTTACAGTAAAGAATTTCTTCCTCATATCCAATTGAAACTTCCCCTGTGTAAGTTTGAACCCGTTACTCTTTGTCCTCTCACTACAGTCCCTAATGAAGAGTCCCTTCCCAGCATCCCTATAGGCTCCCTTCAGCTGCTGAAAGGCTGCTGTGAGCTTTGGTAGAGCATTAAATGAGCATTAAATTATTTATTCAACAAAACAAAGCAACAAATAGATACATCCCAGGACGTCATGATTCTAGACACCTCTGAATACTTGCTACTTTCCAATTAAATGGTCAATCCAATACCCATGGAATTGGGAAACATTCCATTTATTTCCTGAAGTACTAGGCCACATGACCAAACAATATTGAGGGTGAAAATTTTAGGAGCAAAAATACACTGAAGCAAAGTTACACTCAGGACATGAAATCATCCACTGTCTTCTGCTTTTGTAAATTATTTTCTGTCACTCTGCCCTGTAGATTTAAGGTTGTCAATGCTGGGCAGAAAATGGACATTTTTCTTATACACAACATAATAGTGAACCTAACATTTGCAATACAGCTTTGAATTTGTTATATCAACTGGGGGGGGGGGTGGAAAAACCCTAAACAAAAGACCCACAACATAAAAAACTAGATCCAGTCTATAGACTCGAACACATGGAATCTGCAATACTTGCTAATAATACAGACTAAAAAGAGGGTACAAGAGGTAAAAGATATTTGCTACACTGCTTTTACACAGAACCTTTTGAAAAATATTGCCACATAATCTAGTTTCAACATGAAAAAAATCCAGGAAATCTGAGCCTTAGCTCCAAAAAGCTATTCTAACATTTGCCTCAAACATGAGGATTAGTTACACAAGTTCGCCTCTACTTTTTTATTTTTTTTTCTTAACCTAAATAGATGGGCATCTTTTTCAGTGAATGAATGGCACAATAGAGATGGATTTTAAAAAAAATGTTTCTAAAAAATAATCAGCATTTTCAGCTTCAAGCACATCAAAATTATAATCAAATGACCCAGTACCATACATCTGCGTATAAATTTATCACTATACTAAGGGGTTTTTGTCTTTCAAAATTGCTTTCTTGCTGGGACCTCTCAGTTTGGTTTCAGAATTTTATTTAATTAACAACCTGTGAGAACAATTTTTTTTTTTCTGTCAAAATATATACCTGCAAGCAATTTCTTCATGTAACTTTAGGCTTTTTGAGAAAAATAAGAAATGAGACATAAAGTTCAAGGTGGCAGTGCTACTGATCACCATAACAATGACTGAGATACCTTTACAAATTCATAGTTTAAATAAAAAACAGCACTGATGTGCTCAAATTTTTCTCCATAGTATGCATGAGAATAACACTCTCAATATGTAATTTAATTTCAGAGTCAACTAGCTAGAAAAGATTTTAAGCTGAAACAGTATGTTTTTCTCAACTGACAAAGTCATATTGTTCTGTTCAGAAAGAAATGTTTCAGCAGAGAAAAATTAGTGTGTGAAATCAGTCTCAATCTGGTCAATACTTGAGAGAACAATAATTGTATACCTAAATTTTAGAATTCAAACTCTTGTCCACCCTTAGGACAACAGGCTAAATATTACCACACTGAAATATTCTATGAGTTAATTCTTGCAAAACAATTAAATAATAATAGCCTTCATGAAGTGTATGAAAACAAGGCTAATTTGCATTTCTGTCAAAACACATTAATACTGCATTCCTCACAACAAAGGACCTAAGTGCATTAGACAAAGTATTCTCTGTTAAATTATATAATCAACTTCCATAACATGCCTGTCAATGTAAAGCTCACATTCAAAGCTGCGCTGTTAGAGCCTTTAAAAGCTAATCAGATCAGTTAATGCAACACAACTGGCTTAGCAAACTGCAGTGTTTTCTGGAGAGTGCCTTACGTGGTGACTCTTGGTTGCCCTGGAAATACATCATTCATTCTGCAAAAGAGATAAATGTAAAGAGTAAAAATTATTGCTTAAAGCTTGTTTATTGCACTGAAGAGTTCTAGATAAGAATAACGAACCCCAGAATGACAAAATAAATGGCATCCAAAAGATGATTTATATATTTTATATATTTTAACATGTTAATGCTTATACCAGTTTCTGTATAGATTTTTAGTAAGAAAGAATTTTAAAGTTGGTCCACTGCTTTAAAAAATTGTTACTAGTATTCTTGTTTACTTCGTCTTTGTTAAAATTTGATGAAATATGGGACAGATAACTGGGCACAGAGATGGCGTGAAAACTGGATGAACTGTTAGGCTTAATAGGTAATGATCAATGACACAAATTCCGGATGGAGGTTAGCCATTAGTGGTGTCCCATAGCGTGGGATACTGGGGCCGATACTGCCTTACCTCTTCATGAATTATGTGGATGATGGATCAGAGTGCACCTTCAGCAAGCTCACTGATGATACAAATTGGGAGGAGTGATTGATAGATCAGATGATTGTGTTATCATCCAGAGGGGCCTCAAAAGGCTAGAGAAATTGACTAGCAGGAACATTTTGAAGTTTGAGGGAAATGCAAAATCTTGCACCTGGGGAGGAGTAACTCCAGGTACAAGGTCAGGATGGAGCCGACCAGTGGGAAAGCGTCTTTGTAGAAAATTACTGGGGGTTCTGGCAGGCATAAAATTGAACACTACATAGCAATGTACCCTTGCAGCAAGGGTGGATAACGGTATGCTGGGCCAGCATTGTGTAAAAAGGCAAAATTTAAATAATGTTTTAGAGTTCAGCAAGTTAATGTCACAGTAGGATTTGACTTTAGCTGAATTTTGCATTATTTGCAAGTGTTTCAATTTCACTTCATTGTTAGCAGAAATTTTTTTTAAAACTTATAACAAAAATAATCTAAAAATTCATCAAGAATTAAATACTATTTGCTCTTGTGTCTTACGGAAAGATCTCTAGCCTTCACTAGCAGAATCAGTTCTCCAAGACATATCTTCAACTAAAATAAACCTACCATTCCTGCAATTCTTGTGAGTTAAACACACAGTATTTTATGCTAAGACCTATTCCCACCTCTGTTCATAATTTAACAGCTTTACTAATCTTTCTGCTTAGACATCTGTCATTTCCATACATTCTTTTGGAGTCTAATTAATGCTGCTTTAGTAGAAGCTTTTACTGGATTCCATTATATGGTGAAACGGAAAATGAGGAACCTTTTGTAAATGAAGTTATTGTCCATTTTTCAGAGATATATTTAGTTCTTGCAATTTGAGAACATCACCCCTGCCTCCTGCAACACCCACAAAACTAGTCAGCAGAATGGCCAATCTGTTGCTCTTTTTTGTTATACAAAGTGGTAAGTATTTGAATATCAGCTTTTTTTTTTTTGTTTGTTTGTTTTATTACAGTGGGCATACAAGCTTCATAAGATGAACCTGTACAAACAGTTTCAAAGATTTGCTTGGCAATGAGCAAGAAAAGATGTAAAAATTGTTAAGCCAGGGTCTCATATGTCCCAGAAAAAGAAGAAACCCAAAATATTTTGTGTTAAATCTCTGTTGTGCTTTAAGCTATTGTGTTACAAATATGTGGGAAGGAAAGCCAGTACCACAGTTTGATGAATAAGCAATTGCATAAATGTAAAAGGCTGTGAAGAATATAGTAATGCATCAATTTAAGTAATGATGCTATATGTGTTATAGTACACTAATTCATTCTAGATTTGCAGGAGGTAAAGTTCAGCAAGTGCTAAAATCAAGAAGGAGATGCAACTCAGAAGACTCCTGAAAGTAAAGAAGCAACTGTACCAATTCTGAAAAAAAACCCACCAAATGCCAACCAACCAACCAAAAAAAAAAAAAAACCCTAACAACCCCACTCAAGTTTGTTATGGTTTGAAGCTATTTTCCTTCAGAACAAAGTCTATATCTATGGCCAGATATCATTCCCCACGTGGAGGAATTTGTCTTCAGTGAGTGCTGTTTGTAACATAATTCATAATCAAACATGCGAACTAAATATATCAGAAACAATGGATCTGAAAGACATGAATATGAAATAGAAGCTGAAAAGTACAGAAAAGAGGCAAGCAAGGCCTGTTTTCCATATTGGGGTAATTTTCCACATTGAGGGAATTTCCTTATTAAGGAAAATATTTTGGCTGCTGCTGGAAGTTAAGCAGATGTTCATAATGTGCTGTCTAACATTTGAATTCTGAAAAAATGGCTCTGTGTTTCCAGACCAAAACCATGTGTTGTCTGAAGACAGTGGTTCAGATACTGCTCAGTTTGAACAGAATAGTTAATGTTTTGTTTGTATGTTATCTTTTTATGACCACATAAAACAGGGTTTCATAAGAAGTTAATTTTCAAAACATAGGTGCTGATTCAGTGCTGTAATGCAGTAAGACAGAAAGTGCTCAAGTCCAGTGCCTCTGTCAATGTAAACAAATGAAATTGAGATGATCAGACTTTGTCAGACATCAGGACAATTGCTACAATTTTGTAGCTGAGCAATAGACACCTGACAAGACAGCAAAAGACAGCAAATGATCTTTCCAACAGTCTGTTTTACAAGTTGTCTTGTAAGCTGCAGCGATTCTCTCTGCTGGTAAAAGTGACTTTGAAAAGCTTTAAGTTATGATATACCAGACCCATAAGAAAGCAGTATTTAAAAGATGGACGGTCTTTTCAGATGAGAGGCATAAACAGAAATAAAAGCCTGAGGGAGCAGGAGGGAAACAAGCAGTTAGAAATGAAAGGACCACTTGGTCTGAGACCAAAGCTTACCTTTACAAATGAAGCAGGGATTTCTTCTCAGAAATATTCCCAGAACTACACTGAACAGCTATAATCCCTACCAAGACCTATGAAAAGACACAAACAAAGATTTTGGAAGCAGGACATACAGACAGGAAATAAAAACAGTTTAGAAACTACTGGTGTCCTAGTTGGAAGACAGAGAAGCATAGACGACAGGAACAAAAGCTATCATGGCAACTAGCTTACTTCTGTTAAAGATTAAATAAAACAGCATAAATCTATGTCTCTCAGAAGTACTAAGTAACACAACTGGAGAGTACACAGAAAAGCCAAAAAGATGCACAGCCTTGTCATTCATGGGTTGGTTGGTAGCTGTGTTATTCCAAAGGCTCTCTGTGGCTACTGCATTTCCATTGTTCCTATGTCCTATAACAGAAAAGGATGCTGATGAGCACTGTAAATCAAAGGCTTAAAGAGGCCGGGACATTAGATATTGTTGGTTTTCTCTGGTAATCAGTTTTGTGTAAGTGGTGGGAAGTTATGTAGCCAACACCTGGGTGTTCTGTGTCCCTGTCTGCTATATTCTGCTCAATGGGCAGAGTGGGTGAAGGAGAATGATTTGCCTGCTGTCCGGTCTTTGTATGGCTTAGGAGGTATTTAAGAAGAAACACCAGTAAAATATAGTAATGGGAACACAAGCTATTTGTGACATAGCCATATTTAAGGACATATATGTGTAATAAACTTAGTAAAAGACAGTGCCTAACAGAGAGCTTAAAATATATCAGGGAAAAAAAAAAAAGGTAGTAGAAACAGGAAATGCTACTTCTGGATGTCAGAGGAAAAATAGTATAAAGATTATAAAAAGAGTATACAGAAAAGTCTACTGTTCTTGTTTTCTTTACTAAGCTTACAGAGTCCCATAAGAATGCTGAAAATCAAATTCATCTCATCTCTAGTAATTTTTCCATGAGCCAGAATTTTAAGAATTTCAGGCACATATTTTAAGATTCTCAGCATTTAATACAATACTGCTTTATCTGGGATTGAGTTAATTTTCTTTGTAGTAGCTAGCATGTGGATGTTTTGGTTTTGTGCTAAAAACATTCCTTTTTGGAGCCCAGCTTGGGTCTCTAGAGGTACAGGATAATGACAAGTTTGGTTGGAATGTGCTAGATTGAGTCATTGCTGTTACAGCCATTTAGATGGTAATTGTCAGGCTTGATATGGGGTTTATTTGCTTCACCATATATTAGAGTCTAGTATACATTAGTGGCTGTTTTTTGCTTTTAGTCTTGCTGTAGAGCTGTACTGCTCATCATCTCATTTTGCTGAGCCTTTGAACATTTTGATAAGAGCAATGGTGTTAACTGCCAAAGCATCTCTGCCTGTGGATAAGCTCCTTTTGCAGCAAGTACACCTTGAAGCATCAGTGGCTTTGCATGAGGTCATGCTAAAGCGCCTCAAAGGCTCTGGCCATGGATAAGCCCATGACAAAGCAGATATACCCCTGGAGGGACTTCAGCCATAGGTAAGGTCACGTGCAGCAGGTTTACTCTGAAGGCATTATGGCCCACGCATAACGCCATGCTGGAACAGGTGTACTTCAAAGCAACTGTGGCTGTGACGAAGTCTGTGCCACAGCAAACAAAACCCTGAAGAGACTGTGCCTCCTAGATAAGGCTCCACTTGCAGAGGTATGTGTCTACGGGACTGCAGACTGTGGATAAGTCAAGTCCAAGCTGAGCTGCAGACAGGGCAAAACCAGGAGTTCATTGTAATGCTAAACCTAATGGCCTGTTCCAAAGGATCAGGGATATAGATGGTAATGGAAATACTTTTAAATTGTTGTCATGCATGATTTCAGTTGCAAGTCATAGAAATTACTACAGCAGAAGCCACATGAACCCATGGCAGACAAGCCCCACAAGAAGCAGTGTAAGTGCAGCTGCCAGCTGACCTGAGCTGACTTTGGTGCCTAGTAATTCCAAGCAACACACCACTTCTCTTGTCATGAGCGACTGCCATAACAGATGGAGTCCCAAGTCATGGACTAAATGAACTCAGTGGACATTTTGTGGACATCCTGAAGACATTTCACAGGGGTGGTCCATAGACTAATGAAATTATGTCTGTGTATTATATCAAAAGAATAGAAGGGAGGTGGTGGGTAGTAAGCATCTATCAGCCAGTGTGGGACCTGAGTGTGATGTAAATGAACTGCCGATGATACCAAGCTGTGTGGTTTGGTTGACATCTTGGAGGGAAGGGATACCATCAAGAGGGACCCTGAAGTACTTGAGCAGTGGGCCAATGCCAGCCTCATGAAGTTCAACAATGTGAATTATAATGTCCTACACCTGAGTTGGGGCAATCCCAGGCACAGCTACATGTTGGGTGGAGAAGAGATTCAGAGCAGCCCTGTGGAAAAGGACTTGGGGGTGTTGGTCGATGAGAAACTTAACATGAGCCAGCTTCAGTGTGGGTTCACAGCCCAGAAACAGAAAAAGAGTGTGTGGCTTTAGCTTTATCCATTAAGCTGTCTTTATCTCAACCCATGAGTTTTCTCACTTTTTCTATTCTGACTCAATTCCCATCCCACGGTGAGGGAAGTGAGGGGGCTGCTGTAGGCTACTTAGTTGCCAGCTGTTGTTAAACCAGGACAAATACACAATGGAAAGGTGAAATTTAACAGAAATATTTTGGAATTGTGATAAATTATGTGTTCTGTTTCTCCTAAGTCTGATTTTCACCAAATGGTCTCAGGCACGAAAGTGCTTTGAGAAATAAGTGGCAACTATTTATTCAGTATAGAAAAGCAGACATACCACACAGGAAAAAGAAGAAGAAGATAACAGTAAAGTTAGAGTTGTCTCCTAACCAAAGTATCTAAACACAAAACTTAAATGGTAGAAGAGTAAATCAGTTGAAGTTAAAATTGCATTCATATTTACATAACTACTACTCAAAAAACATAGCAAGCAAAACCAAAACCAATAAAAATATCAGGGAAATTATCTTGTATATATGGGGCAAAGAAATAGTGCAGCAGGAATAAACTAAGCCTTGAAACCAGACAGGGCATGGCATAATAGAGTATGGACTAGAAAATGCAACAAAAACTTTCTGAGATAGAAAGATAACAATGATGCCAAAAAGTACTGGCAAATTCAATTGTATTGTAGGAAGAGTCTAGCTTTTCACTCGATCACAGAAATCCCATTTCTGGTGAGTCTCTGAAGCTTACACTGCTGTTATATCTCATTCTTCCTGGAAGAAACTCCCCATTCCACTTGACTAAAGAGCAAAAAAAGTCATGAAGAGGACACATGGGAGCCACTAAATAAATATACTTTTATCTATGTGTCCTGGGTTCAGCAGTAGCAGTAATTTTTCTCCTTCTTAGTAGCTGGTGCAGCGCTGCGCTTTTGACTTTCAGCCCGGGAACAGCTCTGATAACACCGATGTTTTTTGTCTCTGCTCAAATGTTTAGTCTGACCAAGGACTTCCTGAGCCTCATGTTCTGCCAGGGAGGAGGAGAAGCAGGGAGGAAGCACAGACAGGACACCTGACCCACGCTAACCAAAGAGGTATTCCATACCAGAGGACATCATGCTCAATATATAAACTGGGGGTAGTTACCTGGAAGGGTTAGATGACTGCTCGTGCCGGTCTGGGTATTGGTTGGGAGGTGGTGAGTAGCTGTATTCTCTTCCCTTGTTATTTCTGTTCTCATTATTACTCTTGTTGGTAGCTGTAGTGGTTTTGTGTTATACCTCAGTTACTGGACTGTTCTTATCTCAGCCTGTGGGAGTTGCATTCTTTTGGTTCTCCTCCCCATCCCTCTGGGAGCTGGAGGGAAGAAGGGGTAGGGGGAGTGAGAGAGCAGCTGCATGGCTGAGTTGTCAACTGGGCCTGGACTACAACACCATGGGTATTTCTGTGTTTCTCCAGATTCTCGAGGGACTTCAGTCCAAATTCTTTCATTCTTACAGGTCTATTTACTTTTTCAGTCAACATGCTGTCTTAGTTAAGAAGACTTTGAAATAGCTTCTCTTGAATCTCTAACCTGTTTGTCTCCCAATTTGAGCAAAAATTAGCTGTCTGTGACCTGAGTAGATTTGTATATATTGGCTTCTAGAATCCATTTGACATTTGTAAATTGTGTCTATAAACATTTATTCAAAAACCTGTGCCTACTGAGAGCCTAGATATCAGCTTTATCAGCCCAAGCTGGAATGCATCTAATGTGCAGCTGAACTTGCTCTCACAAATTTTTCTTACCATCCACATTATCAGCAATGACAACTTGATATTATTAAATATCAAATCAAATATATTCTCCTAAAAACATTAACCCAAATGGGGTTTCCCAGAAACGTTATCTGAAAAGCACTGAATCATAGAATCTTACCATGCTTAGGCTTGCAAACAACCTTGAAGATCATCTAGTTCCAAGCCCCTGCCATGGGCAGGAACATGTTCCACTAGACAGGTTGCTCAAGGTCCCATCCAACCTGCCTTCAACAGTTCCAAGAGTGGAACAGCTACAGCTTCTCTTGGCAACTTGCAGTGCATCACCACTTTTACAGTTAAAAAACTTCTTTCAATCTAAGCTAAATCTACACACTTTCAGTTTAAATCCATTCCTCCTTGTCCTGTCACTACATGTGCTTGTAAAATATCCCTCTCCAGCTTTCCTGTGACCTGTTTCTGTACTGAATCTGCTCAAAGGTCTGCCCAGTGTCTTGTCTTCTCCAGGCTAGACAAACCCAGCTCTCTCAGCCTATGTCCAGAAGAGAAATGCTCCAGACCTCTGATCATCTTCTTGGCTCTCCTCTGGATTCTCTCCAACAGGTTCATATTTTTATTATGTTGGAGGTCCCAAATTTAAACACAGTAGCCTAATTTTCCTGAAAACATTGCCTATTTATAATTCTGTGGACTAGTGTTGTATTTCCTGCTAGTCACAAGTAACCTTGTAAATCTAGGGGTTCTTTCTCCAAGAATTTCTAGTATGCACAGCAATATTGATGATGACAGAGGAAAAAAAAAAAAAAAAGATGAGTGACATAGTTTAGTAGTTCAGAAAAGCAGTATGATAGTGGACACAAACTCTACATTTGTATAATGTTTCAAGACACTTTTAGATCTAGAATTCTCAAATTGAAAGAAAGAAGGATAAAAAATGGCATCAATTTTTTGACCCTCATCTTAATGGCCAGTTTTTTTGAATTAGACATAATATACTTGAATCATCCTTTCTACAGTGTGGAAAAACCAAAGTATTTCTTGTGGGCCATCTCTTTCTTTGTCTATTTTGAACTGCTCCTTATCTTCCTTCAAATAAAGTTATCTAAGAATTTACAAAACCGGGTCAATTTTTCATGTCTGTATGACTCTAAACAGCTATAGAATCAAAGAAATTATTAATCTGTCCTTCACTGCTTGGGCTTTTTTACTAAACTGTGTTTGAGCACTCAGTCACTCATTTCCATGAATTTCAATTTCGCGCTTATGTCAAGGCTCTCCTATATAATATTAAGATTTTTAAGAATCTAAACTCTTTATTGTGGGCAAATCCCAGTGAGCATCTAAGCTCACACAGCTGCTCACTCACATCTCCCTCCATCCCCAGTGGGACAGGGAAAAGAAAAAGAAGACTAAAGCAAAACAAGACAAGCAAACAAATATACAAACAAAATTGTTTAATTGATGAAGGATAAATGGAAGAAGAGAGAAACAACCAAAACAAAATAAGTGATGCAAAGTAATCATTCACCACCTCGCATGGGTAGGCTGATGCACAGCCAGTACCTGAGCAAAAGGTGGCTAATCTCCCTAAGACCCTTTTTTTCCCTTTTATTGCTAAGCATGACATTATGTCATGGAATATCTCTTCGGGTCATCTGCCCAGTTCTGTGCCCTGCCAGTTTATTGCACACTCATGCCCCCACAATCTCTTCATTTGTGGGGCAGAGTGACAAACAGAGAAGGCCTTGATGAAAATACGAGCAGCAAAGGTAGAATATTAGTGTGTTTTCAGTACTGGACTAATCAAAATTCTAAAACACAGCACCACATGAGCTGTTATAAAGAAAACTAATTCTGTATTATCCAAGCCCAGGATATATTATAGATTTGATATCAACTAAGCAGTCACATATTAATTTCTCTACCTGGTCAAAGATGTTGGAGAAAAGTGTTTTTGAAGCATAACACTGTGTGAAACTTTACAGACTTAAAGAAAGCACAGCAGCCTCACTAAAAATGATATATTGTACTTAAGAAAACCATTAAATAAAATGCAAATTCTCTTTTTTATTTATTAGCCTAACACATTTCATGACACCTTACGGTATGGAGTATCCCTTTGATCTGCTGGAGTATCAGGATAAATGTTTTGCACGAGCAGTTTTAAGACTCCATTAAAAATATTCAAACCACGTACCATCGGCCATTTCCGCCCAATTGCTGAGCTGACTGTTTCAAGAGAGGACGTCTCCAGCGCCAGATCGGGGAGAGGGGCCGCTTGCAGTGCCTGATCGGGGAGAAGTTCGGCATCACAGAGCAGCAACAGCCACAGAGGGAGCCTCAAGTCCTCGACCTGCCTTGGCTGAAAGCCGGCAGCTCAGCAGACACTAGGAGCTGACTCATGGGGGCAGGCGCTAGGAGAGGCGGCAGCAGCTCTGATTGATTAAAAACCACCCCCAGGGAGCGTGGCGAACAGGCCGGGCTCGACACAGTTTGCAGCAACAGAGCGGGCAAACAGGACAGGCTCCAGGCACTTTGCGCGGCAGTTCTTGCAAGCCAGTGAGCGAGATGGAGAGCACTCGCCGTATGACCCGGGCCCGGTCTGGGAGCTCTGCTCTGTCTGCCCCGGCGGTGGTCAGTGCGGCACCCAGACAGAGCCATGAGAGGGGAGGATGCGGTGCAGAGCTCGGGGTGCAGAGAGCGCCCGCACTGCTCTGCT
>JANRGW010028161.1:0-33849 GCA_024733675.1 Psilopsiagon aymara
AGGGTTCAGCAGGCTGATGCCAGCTGAGCTGCTCAGCTTGTCACCTGGCTCCTGTCAGTGCTGGGAAAAAATGATAAACAGACCTGCAGGAGGCCCCAGAGTGATGGAAAGGAAAAAGAAAATAGACATTAAAAAAAAGGTAAAAAGAAAAAAAAAGGAAAAATAATAAAAACCAGAAATAAGGGAAAGAAGAGAAAGAAGGGGAAAAGGAAAAGAATAAAGGAAATAAAGGAAAAAAGGAAAAAATAAAGGAAAAAAGGAAGAAAATTTAAAAAAAGAAAAAATAAAGAGAAAAAAGAAAATGGAAAAAGGAAAAAAGGAAAAAAAGGAAAAAAGAAAAGAAAGGAAAAAAGGTAAAAAGAAGAAGGGTGTTTGAAGGTGTTAGGAACAATTCAGACACTGCCTTGCATAAGAGACTATTCCCTTGTACACACGGGACTTTCCTTGCCAGGGCAAATGGAGCAGCTCAGCTGGATAGATTGATCCCACAGTTATTCCAGGAATGTGGAATGATGCAGAGGTGAAACATGCCACTGACAAACATGGGTCTCTATACAAGTGGCTGAGCACACAGAGACAGGCTGGGAGAGCTGGGGTTGCTCAGCCTGGAGAAGAGAAGGCTCTGGGGAGACTTTAAAGCAGCTTCCAGTGCCTAAAGGGGCGACAAGAAAGCTGGAGCAGGGCTTTTTACTAAGGACAGGACAAGGAGGAACAGCTTTAAAACAGATAAAGGGGAGATTTAGGTTAGATATAAGGAAGAAGTTCTCCCCTGTGAGGGTGATGAGGCACTGGCACAGGTTGCCCATAGAAGCCTGTGGCTGCCCCATCCCTGGCAGTGTTCAAGGCCAGGCTGGACGTGGCTTGGAGCAACCTGCTCTAGTGGAACATGGAACTGGATGAACTTCAAGGTCCCTTCCAATCCAAACCATTCTGTGATTCTATAATGATGAACTGCCATGCTTATTGCCTACTATATGTTGTGTCTACTATAATTGGTGGCGTTGCTAAATCTAATGCTATGTGATAAAAGCAACGTGTTAAAACGTCACGGTTGGGCTTTGCTTATGAACAACTGAACATGCTGTCACATCAGTGGAAGGAATTTGAAGATTCTAGCAGCACAGTGAGGCTTTCTCCGTGGCCAAGGTAATTTGCGCACCACTTTTACTGCCTCTGGGTCAGAGGTAGCTTTGATGTTAAAAAAAAAAAGAAAAAAAAAAAAAAACAAAAAAGGGAAAAGAAAACAAACAGAAACCAAAACTAAAAGCCAGACCATAAGGCTGTGGCCTTGTAAGAGCAAGCTTGTGGCACATCAGAGGCTGGCATGAAAAGAACACGATGTTCAGTTTTCCTTTCTACCTGCATAGCAGCTGGGGCAGGCAGCAGTGCTGGGGCCACCTGCAGGGTGTGGGCTTCAGGCTGACAAAACACATTCAAGAGGGAGAATTCTGTGCATTTACAGCACTGCTGTAAAGATACCGATGTGTCAGCCTTGTACCTTTCCAGCAAAAGCTAGTGGCTCTAAACCAGGTGGGTTTAATGGGCCCCTTCCCACCCCCAGTTCTGGGTAGTGCAGTATCTCCCAGAAAGGAAAAATTGGGAAGCAAACCCAGCAAACCTCTTCTGCAGTAGGGGGTGACAGCCAGGATGGGATGCAGCAGCTCTGCACATGTACACAGGGCAGTAAATGGATGTTGCAGGTTCACAGCAGTTGTGATGCCTTGCTTCACATTTTTATTGCTAAGAACATCCTTGCTGTGTTTCCTTATAAGAGCTGTGTCTCAGGCACGTGGCTTATCATCCTGGGCACTGGCGTAATAGGCTCTGGACAGGCAGCACACACCCTCAGGAACAGGCAGATCAGCTCCCACTGCTGCTCATGGCCAGCATACACGATGCTCATGTTAGCCCCAATTACAAAGCAGCAACGTGCAAATTGCTGCATGAGCAGCAACAGAGCTGCATGGGCTCATGTTGAGACAAGGAGTTGTAGCACAGTAGCTTCAAACATTTCCAGAAACCAGCCCAGCTCTGGGGCCAGGGTCAGTCACCTTTCTGCCCCAAAATACACAGTATGATCATTCCCCAAACCATCCTGCAATAAGAGAAATGCCGTTCGATAATCAGTCCATAACACATTGACAATTCCCAGGACTAGCTGCTACAGCCTTACCTCCGAGCATCCTTTACTTTGGGAATGGTACCCAGCATCTCCCCTGTGTCTGCAGTGTGCTGGGGGTAACCAGCAACAAAGCACAGCCCCGCACCAGCTCTCGGGGCTTTTCTTTCATTTACCACGGAGGGTATGACTCGTCCCTGCACTTCATGCAACACTTGACAGCAACTCTGTAAATAATTGAATCTGTAACAGGCTCAAGTGACTCCTGCATGCACAGATGTTACGTCTCTTTTTCCCCCTGCAGTGCTGCTCCACTAAACAAGTAAGCTTCCTTTCCCAGGTAAAAACTCCCAGAAGTAGGGTTTTACAAGGAGCCCCATGTTTTATTTCTTTAAACACTAAGCTTAAGTAGTTTCTAATAGCATTGATCACCCACAAGCATATTTTACTTACAACGAAAGACAAGCAAATGAAAGCACATCTTTGTAATAATCCTGGGTTGATTTTGTAGATCACAAGTTTCCAAGTAGTGATGGTTCATCAAGACATCCCTCGGCCACTGCTTGCTGCCAGGCAGCATTACAGGGCACCTGTACACCTGCACTCATCCTGCCCAAAACCACTGCTTTACTGAGACCTCCAGGCAAAGGGAATCATGACTCGGAGCCCTAAGAAGCCGTTTGACCTCCATCACCTGCTGAACATTCCAGGTTTTATTTACCAAAACAGAAAAGGCATGGCTGAATGTTGACATTTTGTGTTTTATTGTGGTTGGCACCAGAAATGTGTTTGCTCTGTGGTATGCTCAGATACACACTCCATATAGAAGCCTGCTTTAATACTGTTTTTTTGTTATTTTTGTTCCAAGTGATGCTAAGATTTAAAAAGATACATTCACAAACTACCGCATGTGTAAACACAACGATCCCCTTCTGTTTTGTCACTGTACCCAAAACCCTATGATAAGTAAAGAATCATCTTCCAAAGCTGTGTATTTGTCACTTCAAGAGGGACAAAACATCCAAAACCAGTTAGCAGTTTGCAACAGTAAAAAGTTCTGGGCTTTCATATGTTAACCACAGTAAAAACTTAAAAGAGCTGTTGGCAATCAGTGTCTGTGATGGAGCTCGGATGGGGTTTTAAGTGGTCTGAGTGTTGTGGTCTCATGGCCGTTCCTGTGCTTTGCAGGGCACTTATCCGAGCGCTAGGCAGGTTGCACTTGGCACAGTGGGAGGGTGCCTGGTGGGTGAATAAGGCACCCAAAAGCCCCTCCTGCCCGTGCTCCTCTGGACACCACTTCCCACCATGAGTCCCACTGCAGCGAACCCTGCCGGCACCAAACCGCGATGCCCTACCCGTGGGATGCTTTGGGTGAGGTGGCCCATCCCATACCCGCCTCCCCGCATCACCTCTTACCCTTGATAAAGATTCGAGTGTGACCAAGTCCTGTTGATTTAATCATTTTTTAATAAAGCCATCGTTACTGAGTACACCAAGATTGCCAGTTAAGCTCTCTATATGTCGCTGGAGGTAACAGCGCTGTGATCGACAGCGGAACAGAAAAAAAGATAAAAGAAACCAAACCAAAAAACAACCCCCAACCGAAACGAGGTAGGTTAAAACCAGCAACACAGACCTTGTTATGCGACACCCCAACACCACAGGCGGCCATGCTTGCAGCTACTGAGAAAGAAAACCCCAGATACGCACCGAAAACGGAAATCAACTGAGCAGAGTTTATAAGGACACGATTCAACCTGAACTAAACACACACACACACACACACGGTTCGGCACAGATGTTGTCTTTCACTGTATGTTGGGTAATTGCTAGGGAGCGGAGGGGGTGGAAAATGAGTAGAGATTCAGACCCTCGTCCGAAGAAACCACACATATATATATTTTTAAGCTCTTTACAAGCCCAATCCAGCAACGCGGGGGACAGGCAGCTCATGGCGTGGTCCCCGTCCCCACTCTGGCTGCCTCTGCACACCAGCACCCGGCTCCGGGCTCAGGAGGGGACGAGTGCCCACAGCTTGCACCGGCTTCGGCATCGGAGTCCAGTGCCCGCAGCACCCCGGGAACTGTCTGCGGCTGCAAATCCCACCTCGGGAGCAAGCGCGGGGCTCCTCTGACCGCTCCGTTATGCTCTCCTCTGATCCCCCCATCCTGGCACCCACAGCTGAGCCCCAGGGCAGACGGGCACCGCTGGAGCAGCAACAAATGGCACCTCTGTCCCTATCAAGACACACCATTATGTGAAGATCCATATAGAAATATGGATTGACAGACTTAACAAAAATGGTAGCTGATTTTTATTAGTCTAAGGCTAGTAGTTTAGCCATTTAAAATCCATTTCCCAAAAGAGGGGAAAAAAACCTATTATTTTTTCTCTTCTTTAAAAATCCATTAAGCTGTTGCTGCCAAAAGCAACATGTAAATGTTGGTGAAGGCAAAAGATTTCTAAAATTACCCAGCTATATGGTTATGGCCTTCATCACAAAGATAAAAGGTACATTTATTGTGCTGTCTCTCACCAGATTTAATTGGTAACTTTACAACATACTATATATTTGATGCTAGCAGGCAGACAGAATTAAAAACAGACTTTTTGACACTGTTTCTTTCCCCATTCTTACAAAGTAGGGGGCAAAGAAAAAGTAAAATAAAAAAAATTGAAATAAAATACGGGAGAACTCATAACCCACTATAACACAGCGTAATCAGGAGACCTCGGGGGGTCCAAGCGCGAAAGTCCATCCCTGCCCGCAGCCCCTGCCCCAGGGCTGACGGCGCCAGGCAAGCACGGGGAGCGATGTTCCTCGGCGCTCTCCGCATCTGCCTCTACAGTGTTAGTCCACGTGTTTAATGTCTTTTAAATTAGAAATAATGCCATGGCGGTGACTGCCAAGTGCTCTCTGTTACCAGTTCATCATGGAGTTCCTGTTGAGGGTCATGAAAAACACTTGGCTGCTTCCTCCAGATCGCACTGATGCAAAAAATACCTGTTTGGAAGCAAAAACCCACACCTTATTAGTGATTTACATCTGTTAATTGTCTTGATGAGCAAGGAAAGCAGGAGCTGCCCCACACCCTGTGGTGCCCTCTGCCTAAACCTGCCTCCCTGCTCCTTTTCTCCAGCTGACAGCAAAAATTGTATACAGACCCACTGCCAGGTTCTTGTTTTTCCAGAGCTCAGGGACTGGAGCTAACCCATGCCAGACTCAGATCAGATCAAACCACTTATTAGTAAACACAGTAATAAAAATACTGAGTTTATCACACTTTACACAGCACCATTTATTATGCAATATTAAGAAGGCTGCTTAAGTGGTGTGTAGCTTGCTAAACATTAACCATTTCGGTAAACATCTGCATTGGTGTGAAATGGTTTTCTTCAGAAAAGTTAGTTCTGGTATTTCAGCTATTCCTGAAAGTAAAGCTTGGGAAAACTACTTTCCTTCAATTGCTCAAAGCACAGACTAGACCCTGTATGAAGAATACAGCTTTTGGTGCTTCTGTTAGGATTCACCTAACATTTGACCCCAATGGAAGGCTTAAAAAATATAAGTTATAACTTGAAAATATTGCAAGGGATTATTTGAAGCCTCTGTCCTTTTTAAACCCAAGAATTACTCGATCTTCACATGACTTTCATAGTATCACAGAATGGTTTGGGTTGGAGGACACCTTAAAGCTCATCAAATTCCAACCCCCTGCTATGGGAAGGGACACCTTCCACTAGCTCAGGTTGCTCAAAGCCCCATCCAACCTGGCCTTGAACGTTGCCAGGGATGAGGCAGCCACAACTTCTCTGGGCAGCCTGTGCCAGTGCCTCAGCACCCTCACAGGGAAGAATTACGTCCTAGTATCTTGTCTAAATCTCCCCTCTGTCAGTTTAAAGCCATCCTCCCTTGCGCTGTCACTACAGGCCCTTGTAAAAAGTCCCTCTCCAGATTTCTTGTAGGCCCCCTGGTTTTAGTATTCCAGACCCACCAGTGATCAGTTGGTCCCAGTATTTCAGAAACATTGAGGTGGTTTTTTTTCCCAATTTTCTTAGAAAAAGGAAAAAGAGATCAACAGGAGCAAACAAACAAACAAAAACCTCCTCAAAACCACCCCAACAGTGCAAAGCCTGCAGAGTCAAGTACTCCAAAATCAGGAAAAAAGCAAATTAGGGGTATTTGGCAACTAAAATTCATCTTCTTGGGGCAGCTTCCTGTGTTAAACTCAATTGCAAAGTTAGGATCTATTTTTCCTGCATAGTTCCAGCCTAACTTCATGCAATGGGTAGGGCAATGCTCAACTAATGAGCAATGAGTGCAGTAACTCAACATGGCCTCAAACCTTTATTGCACAATAATAAACCCTGCTCCGGGGACAGAGCAATCACCTTCCTCACATGTTTTGTGACTGTGCTCATTACAAAGGAAGTCTGCTGCATGGTCCTGTTTCATCTCGGTGAAACCTCGTGAGACCAGCATGTATCAGGAGCAGAAACAGACGCTGGCATTCAACCATTTCTTCCATGCAGACATTCTCTTTCCTCTGTCAATTTCTCATTCCCTCATTCCCTGCACCCTCTGCCCATCAGCAACATCCATGACAGGGGTCATCTACATGACAGCTGCATTCCTCATGCAACCCTGGTGACTCTCCAGAGCAGTGTTTATCAGTGCCGAACACAGAAGAAGTGGAGAAAACAGTTTCTAAAATGCATCAAAATGCTTCTAAAACATGCACCAGAAAGTTTCTGCACCACAGCTCAAATCAGGGTCACTCACATCCTTACGGACACCATTGCCCAGCTTTTGCAGGGTTTACTCGGCAGCCTCAATGTGCAGATGCAAGACTTGGGACAGTCAAGCCAAGTCAGTGCAGATCTCAGCAAGAGGTGGAAGAGATCTTCCCACCACAGGTTGAGGTCTGCATCCACTGAAGAGAATTAATTGGGAGTGGGTTTATGGGCACTGCTTATTAAACAGGACCTTCAGATTAATTATTAACCTCAAGATAAACCAGATTTTAAGTCTAAAAGTAGCTTGTAGCTTTAAGTATGGAATACAAGCTTTGAAGTGGACTTACCTTATCATTTCTTTCACATAGAAACTTTAACCTTTGAGCTCGCTTGTGCATAAATACTCCATCCAAATGTCCTGTCTCCACTGACCGGATTTCAATAGCTTTCTCTCCCCAGCCCATTATTTGATTGGAATGAATGTAGGCTGTCAAAAGGAAGAGTTTGGTAAGTGTTACAATGTGTGTTGAGCTAAATACCATGCAACAGGCAGAAAAGCTCTCAACAGCTGTTACTTAAAGCCTACAAAGATAAATAGCAGAGCTCTACCAGAGGCAGAGACAGCCAGGAGTGTGCCTGCTGGGACAGTAGCCTTTAATTTTCATCTACAAAGTGCTGAGTAATTTAAACAAGAAGTATCTTCTGATTTCTGTGGGTGAGGAGCTGGGCAGTGGCTTGCCGCCATGGGTCGTGGAGCTGAGCAACAGCAGAGCCAGGAGAGCAACCCAAGTGTTCCCAGCTCTGTACCCAGCCCCTCTTCCACTCAACACAGTATCCCATCAGCGCAACAGCTAATATTATCTTATACTCAAGACAAACCAGAGCTTAAATATTCAAGAAATCACTTGGTTTTATTATGGAGGACCAAATTGTAGAAATATAGTAACTGCATCTCTTATCTAGCTGAGAGAAATCTCCTTTGACAAACAAAACCCCAAATGACTCCATCTCAACAATCTCGACTCCTCATTTTGCTTGTCACTTGTATCCTATGCAGGTGAAGAGGAAGGGTTGACCTACCCACGGAAGTAGGCATTTCTCCCCACTGGAGCACCACATCTTTAGTTATCCGTCCATAAGTGTTCACATATACGCCTTCATCCTCATAGCACACAAGCATCTCCATCCCGTCTGTTTTAGGCAGGATGACAATGGCGTGAGGAGTAATATTGCCCTGAATCTGCAGTTAAAATAAATCCTAAAAGTCAGAATTACATTGAAGGCAGGAAGGGGTAAGGGGAAGGGAGCAGAGCGTTACAAAAAAACAAAACCTCAAACCAACCTGAGAACAAACCCCTCCCTTCATTCCGCAAACAGATACTGGCTTTCAGAGTTAAGCTTGAAGCGGAATAAACTGTCACATTTACCCTGCCATCAAGCTGCCCTATACATCAAGGATAAACACGTTCAGCAAGTACAGAGGGATTGCAACACACACCCCCAAGACTGATGGCTGACACTTAGCTGTAACACAAATAAGTGACTGCTGACTTGATGAATCCATCTTCTGTGCAAATCAAGGCAAATAAACCCAGAATTTTACAGGTATCTTGGAAGCAATTATTACAGTTTTTTAGTAATCAGTCTCTAGCTCCAAGGGCAATCACGGTAACTTTCCACCCACGTCTGCCCTTCCATAGCTAAGACAGCACAAAACCATCCCAAACTGCCACAGTACTTCTCATGCTGCTTGGGCCAACAACATGGACAGAGCTTGAATAAGCCAACAAGAAAATCCTCACTGACAGTATTTTTCTGTAGCACTGGTGAACCTGAGAGAGGTCCTGTGGTGAGCCCCTGTTGTCAGGGGGGATGCGAATGTTGAGCAGCAGCCTTATTGAGATTTGGGCTACCCTAATCCTGCAACCTTCACTTGGGCATACTCTGCTGCCTCAGCAGGAACAAGTGTTGGCAGCACATCTGGACACCATGCAATAGGACAGCGCAGTGGGTATCCAGCTCTTAGGGGGGTCTATGTTTTCCAACAACCAAGAACCTGTTTTCATGGTATCTTGCCCGACAAAGAGCTACATTACTGCTTCATGCAGTGTGCAGATTCTCCTTTCTGTGGGACATAGCAACCTTAAACCTGACTGCCTGGGCACAGGGACAGAAATAGGCTGTGCATATAATGAACATGAAGTATGTGATACCTCTAAGCCTTCTTTAAATAAAGATGGCACCAGAGGATGTCAAACCCAAGACAAGATATCCCCTGACTGGACACCATTGCTGAGCCACAGAGAGCCTGTCCAAACCTTGCTGGTGACCTGTTTTAGTCATGCATCAGCACTCCCTGTGTACTCACGTGAGATGGTATATAGATATCATAAGAGTTCCCAGAATCTACATCAATCACATGGAAACCAGTGTGGGATCCAAAGATAACCTTGAGTCTCTGACCCTCTTCTACAGTGAGATCCACGAGCAACGGCTTGTGCTGGAGATCTGCAAAAGACTTTTATAATCCCTTCAGTGAGTATCAGAGAAAGCCAAGAAATCCCCACATAGCAACAGCCTGATATGAAATCATATTTGCTTGACTGTGTTTCCTACTAGATATGGTCATTTATATTCCTGTCTCTTTGTTACTACATCAGATGTCTCAGAGGGCATTACCCACTTGCTCCAGCCACCCCAGTAGCTCACCCTTGCCAAGCACAGCTCTTTCTTTTCCCCCCAGGAGCCTGAGGTCAGCCCAACGATTTTGTCTCTAAAGGAAGGCAACAGCTCAATTCTGTATCAGCATGCGTACAGCCAGCACACGGGAACCCCTGATGCTAGTGCTGCTCTGGGTAGCAAGAACAAAGTCTGCAGAGAGCTCTCCTCTCAGCACAGATCACTGCTCCAGTTTGGGCAGCTGAAATGAGTCAGATGAGCAAAGACCTACTTTCCTTTGTTCAATCTAACCTGCTTCCCAGCATAGACTGATCCAGGACAGTAGCTCTGTAGCTTGGGATGATGAAGCATCCCCAAGGGGAGAGTAAAAGGCTCCTGGTATTCCGTGCAAGGACAACCCTGATTCCTGACAGGGAAAATCAGGAGGTGGTATTTCCCACTCTCCCAACAGATGCCTGCCTATAGGGCAAGGCAAGGGTGCTCAGCCCCCTCAGATGGGAGAAGCAGCACCAGGAGCACTAACCAGCATCCTCACCAGAGCCCGCAGAGGCTGGATCCCAGGCCATTCTAACGCTGCTGAGCTCTCCATGTCACTGAGACCATTTATTCTGGCTTTTGTTCAGAAAAAGCAAATGTGACCCGATACTGAACAAGCCCATTTGCGCTGGAGGGATGCAAAATGAGATTACTCAGCATGAATGTCTCCAGAAGGTATTGCCTCTTGTGACTTGTCTCTGCACAGAGCGTAGGATGAAAAGTGCTTTAAAGGACTAAGTACAAAATACCCACTAGCAAGTTACAGAGAAAGGTCTCACTGAAGGAAACTGAGGTAAATGAAAAGGGAGAGAAAAAGAGAGAGAAAGAGTGGGTCATTCTCTTTGACTTCCTGTCTTCAAACAAAATCCACACTGCAAAAGGGGTGAGGACTTTGCAAAATAAAACTGTAAAGCACTGCCAACCTATTTTCTACTATATGTGAAAAACCAGTCAGAGGTTAAAAAAACCCCAACAAACAACACAACTCCCCTTCCCCCCAAAAACCCAGTACAGGTTTACTCGTGAGCACTTGGTCAGCTTTCTGCGAATTTCCCAAGTAAAGCCTGCCAGCATAAAAGCTAATATTAACACTTCATTGTTAGCCATAAGCAGTAGGTATCCAGCCTCTTAAGCCAGATTGTATCCTGTCTCCCAAGCCTGCCAGGCATCCCAAGGAGCTCA
The DNA here is from genome assembly GCA_024733675.1 of Psilopsiagon aymara. Taxonomy (NCBI): domain Eukaryota; kingdom Metazoa; phylum Chordata; class Aves; order Psittaciformes; family Psittacidae; genus Psilopsiagon; species Psilopsiagon aymara. The sequence continues at coordinate 10,754 of JANRGW010028161.1, forward strand.
GCTACATAAGCAAGATGCTTTTTCTGCTCTGCATACAACAGAAATGTTGTGTATTTACAATTACAGAGTGTATTTTGGTTAAAAGATAAACATACCTTAAATGCCATGAACTTGTGATATGGTTTGGGAGCCCAAGCATAGATCTCTACAGCATTCTTTAAGGCAATCACCAAGAATTTGATTCTTTCATATTTCACTAAAATGAAAATAAAACCAATTTAAACTTTCTTTCTAACAAGGTTGAACAACTCATCTCCAGGAACAGCTTCTTGGGCAGTGTCCACCTCACAAATATAGATGAATTCCAAATTTATTTGTGGCTATGGTCTATCCATACTTTTAAGAGAAGCTGTCAGGTCAGCTCTAAGACCTGCACCTCTTCAGACATTTTTTTCCAGAGGGGCCACTCACCGACTTTGTAATGGATGCATCCCTCCAGGTCCCCAACTGTGATCCAGCCCTGCTTCTTCTCCACTTCAGGGTCGTTGTGTAAAATCCTGTTTCTCAGCCAGGAGAGATAGTACACACGCAGTTTGTTCTTCTTTCCTGTTACAAAAGAAACTTCCCTGTCAGAGCACAACACGCAGGCACGAGAAATCTTGAGGTTTCAGTGCTTACTTTCACTCACAAGATGATAAAGTTCATTTCATGATGAAGCTGAAAACAGCAATTTAGCTGGGCTTTTTCTTTTCGCTTGGGAAAATACCATATGGAAAGCAGAGCCCAGACAGTAGGTGAAGAGTGGAAGAGCTGGGCTTTTGCTTCCTGCAACCTGGAAATGTTCCTTTTCCTGTACATCAGGGTTCATGGAGAGATGGTCAGGCACCATGGGGACATGCCCCCAGCTCTCTTATGGCTCAGGGCTTACCCAACTACTCAACTACCTGGTTTCTTTTCCCTCTTCTCCTTCACACAACTTTAATTCCACTCTGGAGCTGAAACACATGCTCTGTGGTCTGCAACAGGCACTGCTATTTGCCAAAAAGCCTGGTGATGGACTCTGCAATGTTGAGGGGCTGTCAAACTTCTGCATGTCTGCCAGCCTGCTTTTGGATGGCTGCAATCAGGCTACAAGCCTCTCTGTTGGGGCAAAGCCCCCACTACAGGGACAAGACACAGCTCACACCGAGCCTAGAGGGACAGGGTCCAAACCATAAACCAGGATCTCCATCTGCTCATGAGTTTCCACAAATCCCCAAGGCTCATTCTTGATGCTGTCTTGGGGGACAGTGCTCCCTCCCCATTCATCTTCCAGCTGTATCAAACCTGTTATTCCTACATCTGCATCCCCCAAACAACAGTGGAGCTGCAGACCAAGGTAAATGATGAAGCAGTGGTTCTGAAGAGCTCTATCTGAACGGAGGGAGCAGGAATTTACAGGTGAATGCAGAGTGAGCCAAAGGAAGGTGTTGAACAATGCAAAAGTAAACAGAAGGAAGGTATCAAGCAGCTTTCCTAACAAGCATTTTTCCTACTCTTCTGTTCTACTCTGTGAGCTTTGTGGGGCAGGTATAGCAGAAGGCTGTGCCTCAGCTCCATGTGCTTCATGGGGCTGCTCTGCAGGGGGATGCTGGGTGCTCTCCTGGGAGACTGGACTAGAGAGCTTTTGCTTTTTTGCCAGGAATCGCTCAAGAGCCTGATTTGAGAGTTCCAAAGCTCCTGGCTGAACATGGGACAGTGACAAGCTTGTGGCCCTCATGATGTGAGGGGTACCCTGAGCCATGGTATGAGCTGGATCCCTGAAGCCATGGCTCATGGCTCCCTTGGCTAGAGCCAAACAGACCCAAGAGCAGAGCTTGCTGCCCCCTCAAACTGTAACTACCTGCCTTGCTGGGGTATCTGCCAGTATCCTGCACCTTCCCTTTCCTGCTAAGAAGGATGGCATATTGTAGATGGAACAGAGCCAGCAGGCGATGGGAGAAGCCTTTGATTCTGGAATAAACCACCTCAAGCAGCCCTGAGAGCTTCCCACAGGTATGGGTGGGCAGGTTTTGTCTGAGCTGGAACTGCTCATGGCATACAGCCAAGAAGGTGAATGATGGGGTGGGAGCATGAAAGACATACCTGATATTGTCACGAGGACATTAAGGCCCTCAAGTACGTCCATTTGTTGAAATCGCCGTCTGTTGATGAGGTTGTAGACCTTCCCTTGCCCACTTCGATCCAGCAGCATCAGGCCATTTTCTGTGCCCACCAGCAGATTCACACCTGAAGAGGATACAGCAATGGGCACCAGGAGCCATGGCTGCTCCCAAGAACAACACTCTGAGCTCATCTCTGCTACCACCATGAGATCCCAGCTAAGAATGCGATCTTCCCATGAACACAAAGGGTCACATTTACAGTGCAGGGACTTGGGGATATCAGCTTTGCCCAGGATGGAGAAAGGGACAACCAGAAGCACGGGGTTGGTCCTGTGATGACACATTCGAGTTTCACCGCCAGCTATTTGCTCCACGGAGCTTTGCTGAGGGCACAGCGTGCTCAGGGCTTACCCCATAAAGCAGCACAGAGTATTTCCGAGTTGAAGCGCTTCTTGTATTTACGGATCTCTGGGGTGTCACTGTGGGGACGGATGTTGGTGGGGTTGACATTCACCACTGAGATCTTCCGAGCTTCGTTCAGCTTGGCCTGCTCCTGTCTGAGCAGCTCGCTGGTGAACAGGGCTTGCAAGGAAACACAAGGCAGTGAGGTGTGATGAATTAATTCTTCTGTCACCTCTTTTTTTGGGACAGGAAGACAATACTTGAGTTATCACCTGATGGTGATCACTATGTTACAAGCTACTAGACTGGAGAAGGATCATTAGGATCTTCTCATGGATTTGAACCAACACCAAACCCATCAGCAGGTGACGCCCCCAGCCTCCAGCCCTGCCTGTGAAGCTGACCAGCTCTATTTGTTGCCTGCCTGCTCACATCCAGCCACTTCCAGTGACTTCAGAGCAACTGCCAAATCTCTCTTTTTGAGAGATTACCACCTCCTAGTTCTACCAGGAACACTTCTCCTGACTGCCCAGGCAGATGGGTGGATTTCTGTTGCTCCCTCTTTTCCCCCAGATCCTCCTGGTGGCATTTCTCTGGTGCGGGAGAAGTTGTACAGCAACAGGATACCACAAGGATGCAGACATGAGCAACATTTGGACAAGAGCAAGTAAAATATGAAACAGGTTAAGTGGGGTTACTCAGCTTCCACAATCTGGTTTCCATGAGGCCCTCCCCTCTCAAACTGGCCACATTGCCTCCTACCAGTAGCAGATGACTCTTCGTCCTCATCTTCATCTTCATCAGTAGGTGAGGTCTGATATACTCTGGTGTCCACGAAGGGGGTGAAAGAGGCTTTGGTGCTACTTCCCATACCATACTGGAAAATAAACAGCAAAGAAACTGCTCAGAGCACAAGAAATAACAATAATTTTGTGCATGCATGTATAGGTAAGACTTTCTAATCAGCAGACACAATGTCTACACCTGCAGTGCCCTTTTCAAGCCCTCTGTGAACATGTGCTCCTCCTCCCCCATCACTAGTCAGGAAAAACATTAAACTGGATTTGTGAGTGGCCATGAGCAACAGAAAACAAGAGGAGCGGGGCCCAGCTCCACTCTCTTCTCACAGGCAGAAGCACAGCGCAGCCATGAGACCAGTTAGTGGAGATGCAACAGGGCCAGAGGCAAAAGTCAACGCAGGTAAACCCCAACTTGCCTGCATGTTAGACACCTGCCTTCAAAAGCCCATTCTGGGATGGCAGGCAGGTGAGAATTTGCTTTTGCCACTCTCTCAGCATGCAGCCAAGGTTGGCAGGACAGCACCATGAGCCCTTGGAAAGCTCTGGCACGGGGCAGCTGACATGGACCAGTGACCACTGGAGTAATTCAAGAAAGATGGGAAAGGTGGGACTGTTGCTTCCCTTGGGCCAAAGCCAAACACTAACTAGCACAGTCTGAGTAAAGATTTTATTTCAACAGGTTGTGGAAATCTATTCTGGGACCTGTAAGACTTCGGCAGGAATGCTCATACAGCTATAATACCACTCTCACCACTTGGTATCTCAGGATTTGCTGGGCTAAGCCCAAAATCTTGACGCCTGTGGGAAGGTCAGAAAAGTCAGCTCCCAGCAAAACATCTATTTATCATTCTGCTGAGCTGTTTTTGCTGGTCCTCACACCTATTGCAGAGGCAGGCCCCAACCCCCCTGGTTTGGGAGAATCTGAAGCACTGGAGCTGGGGAAGGCCTGGGGCGAGCTGTGCACTGCTCTAAAGCTCTCTCTTTAGGGAAAGCTTTTTAACAGGTTGTTAGAAAATGCCTAGATACTCAGGCTCATCAGAAAATGGCATCCCCGGCAAACTCTGGCTTTCAGCACACCTCATGGGGATGACATGTATGGGTTGCTATTTTAAACTGCCTGCAGCATTTCAGGTAGGACTGCAGAAACAGCTATTTCTAAGCTAACAAAACTTAACCTGAAGATATTGCAGGGAATGTCAGAGCCAATACTTTGCCAAGGGAATTTGGGGAGGAACAAAATGCAGCATCACACTTCTTTCTTCTTAAAGCCATTGCTTTGTTAAGGCAGAAAATGAGGCTAAGACCTTCTCTTAAGCAACAGGAAATCCTTGCCTTGGGAGTCAAAGTGTCATGATTTTCCCCCTCGTTGAGCAGCTTATTTTTCCTACTCCAGTATTTACCCAGGATATGCTTTATCTATGAGCTCTGTTAAGAGCTGTAACAGCAGCAAACCCCACGTCACTCTGCAGGAGCACTACTGCTCACATTATTCTTCCACTGGACATTTTCCTTTCCTGGAAGGAATAAATCTTCCTCAGCTTTCACATCACTGAGACACCAGAGCCCACAGCCAACACCACTGCTGCAGCCCCCTGTGCTGACAACTGCCGTGGGGACAAGCCTGTGCTGCAGGAAAGTGTGTCATGGGAACACTGCCACCCTGGTACATCTGCACCCAACTGGGTTGGCCTCACACCTGTTCTCCAGCATGCCACAGAAAGATTTAGTGGCAAAAACCTAGTGGGAGCACCCCTGCAGCTTGGTCTTGCCAAGCATTTTGGGACTGGCATCCATGGGTGAGCTGACTTCCATCCCCTGTGAATGCCAAAACCATGCTGTACATCCTGCTTCCCTTTCATCTTTATTACCCTGACAGCCCGCCTGTTTCCATAGAAACAGTATGGATTTCCAAAATGTACATGGTAACCAAGACCCATGGAAGGAGTTAACAGCCTGCAGCAGGGAAGGCTGCAGGAACAGATACCACATTTACATACACAGTATGGCCAAATTTGTGTGTGCATGTGAGATACACTCACTACTTTGTGTTTCTCTCCTATCCAAGAAATACACATTTTTTCCCTGTGCTGGATGCCTTTTCCATAAACCACCACCAATTCAAGGATGAGAAAAATTCAGTATCTACAGGGATGCTTTCCAGCAAGTGTTTTCCGACAAATGAGTTATGAAGAAACCCCTCATCCCAATGCACTGAGCATATCTTGTCTTTGCTCAGGTTCAGCCATTCTCTTAAGAAGCTGGCATTACTTAATGACTTCCAAGTCTGCTATTTAAATGTTAAGACATCTTCCTGTTCAACTGTGGTGGCTTACAGAGACAGCAACAAGCTGCAAGGTGCTTGCTCCCTTCTTTTTCTCACAGCACCATGAGACACCTGTGAATTAAATCCCTAAGTCTTCTGGTTCATTCAGCCCTGGTAATGCAGTTTTAGAAATGGAAAAGATCTTCTTGGTTGGTATTCTGTAAGTGAATATATCTAAACCCAGTGCTTGCCCACGTTTAAGAAGTCCCAGGATGACCATGGAAGGTGTCATTTTCAGCATCAACTCTCTCATCACCCACTTTCAAGGCAATGACAGAACAGCTAAAACCTTGAGGTGAAGTCAGGTACCATCTGTTCTTATGTTCCAGCAATGCCCAATTCCAAGCATTTTTTATTTTTATACTGCTAGTAAAAGAACACTATAAAATGAGGACATCATTTCTATGAAACAGAATACAATGACAGAACTTCTGATGTGTAACCAACAAAGTGAAAATATTAAATGCAATAGCTTATTTAGCATTTGTCATATTCTATGATTCTATTTAGCACCAAAATGGGTTTCTTTCTCGTGACAGAACACAGAACTGTGCCTGGTTCTCACAGCTGGCAATAGTAAACCAGGACATATCAATTCCCTCGTCTTATGTGTCACATCTTGTACTTTCCAAGTCCTTTTACACCTTACTCAATGTTCAATTGTGTACCTGCAAAACAGCCACCAGGGAGAAATACTTTGCCATAACAGGAAACACCCCATTTTAAAGGTGTGCAGATTTTTTCAGGACTGAAGAATTATCTAGAATTTTGCTGGCTTTGGTTTTTGCTAACCTTCTGAGTCAACACTAAGTACCAGAGATTGCACAGGTGAGAGCTGGGCCCAGTTGAAGTTACTGGTATCACTGGCTCTCATGATTTCTTTCTCTTTTATTTCCAAGTGTCAGAAAAACAAACAAACCAAAACCCCAGCAAGGGGCTTTCTCATCAGTTGGCAGCATTCAAGCCATCACCACAAAAACTCCAACTGGTGGGCTTCAGACAAGATCTAATATACATTTCTACCATCAACCTTAGACCCATATAGCAACAACCCATCAGATTCACCCATATTTCCACTACACTCACCCACATGGACCAGAAACATAAGAGAGGGAAGAGCCAAGAAAGTCAGGGAGGAAAGCAGGAAAGCCCCTTTATGAGGAAGAGATGTTAATACTTGTTTAAAGCGATGCAAAGGAGAAAGAGGAGCCCCCCACCACCTACTTCAGGCACCGAGTCCATGTCCTGCGCATGCGTGGAGACTCGCCCCAGGGCCTCAGTCGGTGTGCCCGCAGGCGAGTGGCTTTGCTGCACCAGGTCAGGGAGATTGATGTGACCTGCAAAGCCATTGCTGGCTGCATGGCCAGAACGCTTTTTTTCACCAGAGGTCTGCAGAAACACAAGGCATGAGGAAGAAAGAGAAGGGGGAAGAAAAAAGAGAAAAAGAAGAGAAAAAAACCAAACAAAACTAAGTTGTTGGACGTTCCCCAGTTCTTAGAGCAAGCTCAGGAGAAGGACCCTCTCTGCTTCCATCCCCATGCAATCTGGCAAGCAGCTAACCAACCCCCCACCCCAGGAGAAATAAAGACAGGATTAATCACAAAGTCAATACAGAGTAATTAGCCACGTTACAGCAAGAGAAGCCTGATCACTGTCATTTTGAGACAAGGAATGCAGGGCAGATTCTGCTCTTGCCACCATGGCTGAAAACTCCATGGCCAGCTTTCCTCCCACACAGCCATCACTGACAGCAGAATCTGTCCCCTCGAACAGTGTTAGCCTTAACAGCTCTGCACAGCTACGGCAGCGAGTAGCCTGACGGCAAATGACAACACAGCCCCCGTTGCATGTTTCTGTAACCCAAAACAGCAGTGAACAGTGGCAGCATCAGCAGAACAACTGGCATTTCACTCTGCCACAAGGTTCCAGTTTTCTTATATAGCCCTGTTGCCATGGCATGTGTTTTACAGTTGTGATGCTAAACACCAGCCTCATTTTGCAAACGGCTGCCTGTTACAGCAGTGACTACTTCTCCTGCTCAACTGCATCACCTTCCCTGTTACAAGGATGCACAGGGAGCTGTCCAGCGTGCAGCGATCCCAGCTCGGAAAAGCTCCACACCAGCGGGGGATGAGGTGGGCTGAGCATTGCTGCCCATCTCCAAAACTCGTGGTGAAAAGCAGCAAACATGCTGTGGCTTCTTTTGCTAATTCCTTCCTCTCTTTCAAAGTTGCATTCTTTTTTTTCCCTTCACATGTTAATATTTTATATAAATGGAATTAATAATCAAAATGCTGCTCAAGTCTAGTTTGCATTTGATCTAAACATGCCTTCTTTATGATTGCTAACTCCAAACTCCCCTCCCCTTTTTTCTCACCCATACTCCTCCTTTACATACTAGCAGGAGAGTGACTCTCATATCCACTGCCTGTCCCCTCACTAGGAGACCTGCTACCCACCTGTGTTTCCAGCAGCACCGCCAGCATGTTCCAGCAACTGGGAATCTGAAACACTGGGGAAGATCTTCCACAACTAACCAAACGTGCCTCCTCTGCCTCTCTCCTGCAGTACCATACATCAGGACTGCTCCCACTGCAGCCTTACCTCTGCAACACCAGAGCTAGGCACAGGGGCCCGCATCCGTGTGGGATGCCCAGTGCCCCCTGCCGCTGGCTCACTGGGCTGGCTGGTGGTGAAGGGAGCTTAGCCTTCCTCAGGCATGACCAGCCTTTGGTAAAACTCTCCAAATGCTCTACAACACTGCACACCTCCGACAGTTACACAGTGCATACGCTGGCAAGAAGAGGGAAGACTCTGGGCCAGATTCCAAGTGTATTAACTAAATGCTGTAAATTTAAGATAACTTCAGTTGCCTGGAGCTAGAGTGGGATTACAGCAGAGTCATTTGTATGAGCATTGTCCCCGCACACCCTGGAATTACTATTCACTGCTGTTTGTAGTTCTGAGAAACATTTGCACTTGTCACATTTGCTCTGAGTGTAAATTGCATTAACAAGAGCGCTAACAAGCACAATTTACTTAGTCATTTTGTGTTCCGGACACACAGCACTGTTAGCTTTTGTGCTTACATGGGCAAAACCTCCTGAAGATGCTCCATGGGAATATTTGTTTTACAACTTACCTCTCTCACCATTAAAGTCCCTTCCCTTGAAATATTGCTAAACGTATCTGCGTGGGAAGTCTCTAGCCCATGGGTCGTCACCATTCCCAGGTTGTACGGCTCATTGCTGCCAGAAATTCCCGTTGGGCTGTGGACAGAATGGAAAAGCATTAATGATGAATATTTCCTTTGCTAGATTAGATGACAAATCCTCTAATATAGTATTAATTTAATAAGGGTAAGGCTTTGTATCACACAAGAAGCAAAATTAGAAAATATATCCACTTAAACATATAGGGAGATTATTTCTCTTGTCAGAAATAAGGTACCAGGGTCAGGTTGATACACTACAGACACAGCACAGAGGCCAAAGAGAAGGGCCCTCCCCTTCCCAAGGTGCCCCAAGAGGAGCACTGGTAAACAGGTAACAAGTTTCTGCAGTCCTCCTCTGCCTTGCATCAGTTTTTCTACTGAAGTTAAAAAAAACCCCCAAATAAATCCATTCTCTTTATTCCCCATGTCCACCCATGAAAAGGGAACAGTGCATCGGAGCATCCAGTGACAAACAACAACAAGAGAGGGGATGAGGTTTGGAGGAGGTGTGGGCAGGAGCACAAGTTGTGTCCTCCAGCTCTTTGCTGTTTTCTAGGTGAAGATGCAGCCCTGACCCATGACTGGCCTTATGTTTATTTCTGTGCTCCTATCTCAAGGGAGAGGCTGGAATTTATTCTCCCACTCATTAAATTTTAGGACTGCCAGAGAGTGGATGTCGCAGGTGGTGAGCAGCCACCGTTACTTTATTATTACCTTCTTAGCAGATCAGCTGCTTAAACATAATTCAAACAAAGCCAAAAGCAAATGTCAAAATGCTCCTGGATTACCCAGCCCTGCCTGTGCACTGGAAAATGACGGTGGTTATGAAGACATTGCTGATGAGATCCTTTACTTTGCATTTAAAAGCCACACAGACTGGTTGCTTTTCATCAGTATTGAAGTAATTCACCCCTTAACATGTTACCCCCTTGCACACCTGCTTGTCAGAACCCAAAGGCTCACGAGGGAGTTTGGTAATGTGAAAAGCCAAAGCAAGCCTGCATTAATCAAAGAGTTAGTGGTCCAATGCAAGGCATGAGCTCCAGGGACCCCAAGGTGTAACTGGTGTGATAATGGATCCTTGCCTGTATCATATCAAATGTACAACTGGACAGGCATCACCAAAGTACTCCAAAGAAGAGCATGTGATACTTCTGCAGCACCTTTCACCTGAGGAGGTCATACATTCCTACCACTAGCTTTTCAACACCACCAGAGGATGAGAAAATAACACAGTTATTCCAGTTTCAGAAATAAAAAAGCAGTGACAAAGGACATTATGTTTATTTTGAGACCATGCAGTGAGTGAATGAATGCCTGTGGTAGCCCTGAGGTCCCAGATTTCATTGGCATGCAGTTTCCATGTCACCCTACAAAAAATCTCTCTATGTAGGCAAGAGCTGGCTTGCACAGCTCAGGGGAGAGAAAGCCAAAGTGAGTTATCATAGTCTTCAGATGAAGAAAAGGTATCTGCAGAGGCAGAAGGAGTAAACAATCTCTCCTGTCCACTGGGACACAGTGATGGATGGACTTATCCAGCAGCAGGAGACCTGGACAGAGCTGGGATGAAGAGCAGCCCAGTGCTCAGGGAGAATGTCCAGGGATGTTTAAAAATGGGTTATACAAAGATCACTTGGAAGTGCAGGAGAAGATGAGATGATCTCTCTTGGGCCCAGATGCTAATGAAAAACACTGAACATGGGAAAGATGAAGCTTTGATAGAAAAATGCCCAACTACATCTAGTTGGGACTTAAGGTTTCTTTTGTGAAATAGAAGTGTAAAGCCAAGCATGTGCTTTCTTTTTTTCCCAGACAGAGAACAGTGTGTGTAAGCCTTCACAGCTACACTTGCATATAGCTGGGAAGGCTTAGATAGAGACAGAGCTCCTGCCGCCTCACTGTGACACCAATGGTTCGCATCTTCATGTTCAGTTTCTGGGGCACATCCATCAACAGGACATTACAGGACAAGTGGTGTTCAGCTGGCAGTGGGTTAGGGGAATCCATCTCACCACCATACCTGTCCTCTGACATCTGGCAAAGCACTCAGTGAGATACTTTCATCCACTGAAAAGTGCTGTGTTAAACTCAAGGTGTTCGGTGGAAGCATGTCAGTACAGATTAATCACTCCTGATTAAACTCTTCTGTGAGCCGCCTGAGATTACTTCTTGCATATGTGACTGCCTATCCAATTCCTGTATATTCATAGCCATCCTTCTGTCTCTTGACTTTCTCCAGCGAATTCCAAGAACTCTTATTTTTCTTGTCCTGTTGGAAGGGAGCTCCAACACAGGAGCTTGGCACTGTGCATAACACGGACCCTCTAGGTCTCCTTGCCACCTGGAAGGCTTCTCTGCTGCTTCAAACCCCACCACTACGAAGCCTAATAACATCTATACGAACTAACATTTACCAGGAAGAATGGAAATTAACTGATTAAAATGCAAATAATCCCCAAAAGCCTTCCCACAACTTCTCTGTGAATTCATAGGGGTAAGAGTCAGACCCCATGCCAGGCAGTGAGTCCCAGAAATGTCCCTGCCACACTAATGCTGCAAAGCACCAGGAAAGGAGACTGAGTAGGGATGCTCCATGAGCTCACTCTGTGTAGTGACAGCTGTATAGTGTGTGTCGAAACTATGCAGCCCTCCTCCCTCGTCCAGAGGCGCCCAAAAGCACAAGTGTCCCATGACCTATAATGGTAACTCAATAGTACAGTCTGATGACTTTTTCATTTCAGTGCTTTAACCCAGCAAGTTTTGCTGCCTGTGCAGTGACTGAGCCAAGGACAAAAATCAAAGATGAAGATGCAGCACTTCTATAATCCTGGCTCTACCAGTTGGCACTGAGCAGGCCACGAAGTACTGCACTTTAGCATGGCTTGATTTGGGGCAATGCCAGGCTCAAGAGCTGGCAGAGTTTTACCTCACAAACCCCATGGGCAGGAAGCTCAAGGGATGGATGAGGTCAGATATGTCCACTCTGTCCAAAAACCAGCCTTGCTCATGAACAGGAACAGGTCCACCATCTTGAAGCCCAAGTTCACTGAATGTGTAGTGGAAATGACTCAGTTTTTACCATTAAATATCTCTAGTTTTGACTAGGAGAAAGACTTTAGTGGGAGGTGTCTCTGCCCATGGCAGGGGGGCTGGAACTAGATGATCTTACGGTCCTTTCCAACCCTAACTATTCTGTGATTCTATGACTTATCTGAGTACAGAATCCCTTGCAACCACAACACCATTCCCAGTGCCATTACCACCAAATACTGACATACTTTGGACATGCCACATAGCACAGCTACTGCTCCTCAAGACCAAGACACAACAGGGCTTCACAGTTTCCCTGCTCCCCCAAGAGAAAGCGCTTCTTACATAAGCCGTGGAATATCACTGACAGGCACGGTCCCATCATGCGTCTCGTTTTCCCCATCCTCCTCCTCCTCCTCGCTGCTTTCCGACTCCTCACTGGAGGAGGAGTAGTCCGTCACCTTCTTCAGGGGGCGATTGGTTTCTTCGATGCGTAGCTCCCTCAACTCTTTGGCTAAGGCTGTCAGATCCTAAAGGGGATGGGGGAAGAAAACAAGAAAGCAAAGGCTATTATATTTGAAGTGAGGACAAGTCACAAACATTTCTTCAAAAGCCAATGCTAACAGCACGAGCAACAAGAAATAGCTTTACAGAGTTGTTACAAACATGAGACGAACGTAAAACAATGTTTGTAGCATGTAGCATTTATTAAACAAAACAAAACTGATTTACGCTCACTGAAAAATCAATAGCCAACCTCTTCTTTTTCTGTTTGGAACGTGTATGCATATATATACACACACTTATATGTATATACACGACAAAATTATATTTGTTGGAAAGGTGAAGTTCAGTCACCATCATAGTAAACTGGAAAACAACGTCATTTCAAAGATTGGCTCGGAGAATTTCTCCTGCAGGGTTTTTCTTCTTTCAAACTTCTCAAAGAGACCCTGTAATTATATTTATTCTGTAATAAATGCATTTGGGAAGGAAGCAATGACAGCGTCTCCCATGGGTGGTGCAATCCCCACATCAAGAGCTGCTTCCGTGGCGAGTCTCCACTGTCGGGCGGCTGCCGAGAGGCAGTGAGGAACACGAGGAGAAGCGCCCAGCTCAGCCAGACTTCGGAGTCACAGCTCTGAGTCAGCCACACGATCAAAAAACCCGATAACTAAATGAAACAAATCAGTCCCTCAGCGGGACCCATTAAGCACTTCATGTGAAATGTGGCAGCCTACAAGCTAAGGGCAAAACAAAAAAAAAAAGCTTTGAAACAAGAAAAAAATAAAATAGGAGCAGTCCCAAAGCCCAGTAATAATTTTTCAGTTTACCATGACTTTGATGAGGTCTCAGACCCGACAGTCATATAAAATAGACATTGCTATTTCAAAACAAGGAACATGGCAGGCACCGTGTAGAAAAGAGACTTTTTGTTATCTTACATGCTTTTATAGCAATGCAGGGGGAAGCAGTAGGGCAGAAAAGCATGAGAGCTTGAATTAGAATGGGTTAGAGAACTCTGTTGCACAAGACATGCACACGACGAACAAAGCATCGCAATTGTCAGTCTTACCATTTCTCCCTATATTAGTGACCGAGGTAGGCATCAGTGCATTCGGTCAGAGATAAAGGATTAGGGAGAAAGAAACTCATTGAAAAAGACTAAATTCCACAATTGTCTTACGGCCATACTCTCATTTACTGCATTTCCAGTTTACCGTTCCAGCAGGATGACTACAGCAATATTAATTATGGTTGCAAAAAATCTATCCCGTCGACATGTGAAGAAAACGATGGAAAACCTCTATGCTGAGATGCAAACCCAGTTTATTTCCTAACTGTGAAGCAGGAATATTTTGCAAGCAACCTGTACATTGGTTACTGATGACCCACACCTCCCAGCGGGCTTCCCACTGCCGACAGCCGCACATTCTGCTCCCAGGTCTGCCCTGCCCAGCCTCTGATGTACAGGAAGGACACCCATAGATGGCAGAGATCTTTGCATCAGACCCGTAAATATTAGTAGACCAAAACCTGCTATTTTTAAAATAACCAAAGGATGAATCCCTGCTTCACAGCAGGTACCTGTAATGGGTACTATATATCCCTCTCCAAATGCTCGCGGTACCTTTGAAGAAAGGTACAAATTATCAAGATTAACGTATATTACAGCATATTACAGGTATCAAGATTAAAGAGAGAATGTGGTATTTCAAGAGTTTATTTTTGATGCCAAGACAGTTGGGATAGAAATGAAGTCAAATCTGCAGTCACGACAACTAATTATTTTAATTAGCACTGTAGCAGCTCAAATGATGTGATTGTTTCTTTTCCTAAATAAGAACTAATGACAATTTCAACAGCTTAACAATGCTTTCCATTTATAGAATATATTCTTTATTAAGCACTTGCCTTTGAGTTGGTTAGAGCCTTCTCAACTTTAAAAAGGGCTTTAGGACTGCATAAGAGCCTCTTAAAATTGCAGCTGGACTTCCTACATTGGAGGAAGGACTAGGGCTGAACCCTTCCTTATCACAGTGATAAACTGTGAAAATTGGGGTTTTTTTTGCACCTTTCATTCCTAACACATTTCAAGGCACCCTATCAGCTTCCTTTGGTCGTCCCTAGAGGATAATAAAGTATTTTAAAAATCAGTTTAATTAGTTTTTAACAACTAATTTGGAAGTTATAACAGCAATAATACTCTAGACAGTATAATCAGATAACTTGCACTTCCTAGTTAAAGCTTTGCCTCAGGATGGTAAATTTTTTGATGCTATCATTTTCTCTAAGTAATGAGGCACTATGTAGGATTAAATGGCTTCAGCGAGTTGCTCTTGGATCAAAAACAATCGTACAAATAGAAAGTGCTCTGTAGTTACACATATGTTTGAAATGTTATTACTGCGGATGACATAACACATAAGTTAACAGTGCTTTTTAATTACTTTTAATTACAAAGACTTCTTTGGATTTAATATTTGCTGGAATCAAGTCAGACTGATTTCCAAAATCACACACCTCACTGAACTTGAATTTAGTGCACATGCTGCCTTTATTTATGTGCGTTTCCCTTAACAAAGCACCTCACTACACAAAATATATTGCTCATGTTTTACCCAAGAGAACAAGTTAACTAACCAGCACATCTTCTTTCTTCTATATCTTCTAGTTTTAGAGGAATGAGGCTGTAGGAGAAGGTGCTGCTACAGGTGCTTGCCATTACAGCCCCATAATTACCAGTGACGAGCACATAGTGATGTGTGTGAGGCAAGTTAAATGCTACATCAGGTCTTTACCCATAAATACTAAAACATTCAGCATCACCAGATGCGCATATATTCAAAATATTATATACGGTAAAATAAAAAGGTGTAATTCAGGACTTTTATTTTTTTTAGAGGATAGAGGAAGACTAGCATTGGCCATTAACATCCAAGACGGCTCTGCTGACTCTGGCTTTACAGCTGATGGTCTGGTCCGGGAGAATGAATGACCCAATGTATCTCACTGCTTCGTTTTCCTTTATTTGCCAGGCACCTTTGCTTGAATCAGGTTTAAAATGCACTTCAAATAGTGCTTGATGGCCCCACTGAAATCAGTGGGTGGCTGCGGGCTGTAACTGAGAGCAGAATGCAGTGAGTGGCACAGGCTGTCCAGACCACCTCCACTGGCATCAGATACCTCTGCTCTTGCTCCTTCTCTTTCAAATACACTAAAATGGCAGCAGTGTTTGCCCTGTGTGTGAATGCTGGGGTGCTCCTTGCCATGGCTTCCATGCAAGTGGTCTGGCCAGTGGGTTTCAGGCAGCCCTTGGTTGAGCATAACACAGCCACCGTGCTGCTTCCCTCCCCACACGCAGGCTCCCTGTGCCGAGACACAATCGTTCGGTCTCTCGTCTGCCCCAAGACTACATTGCCACCTTTTCAATGTCAGCATCAAGAAAACCCGGTTCAGTATTGAGCCACTAACAAGTCAACCTTGCACAGGCATGACCCACTGAGAAAAGATATCACTAACCTCATCTATAGCTTTCTTATAGCTCTGTGGGTAAAGGAAGAATAATCAGCATCAGAGGAAACAGATCAGGACAGGAAAAAGCCAGAGGAAGGGCAAGCGGGTTAGAAATAAAATTAGAATTGTTAGCTCAACGCTGTGGAGTGCAGAGAAAAAAACATCAACAAAACATTATTACACATTAAAAAAGAGAAGCACTGGAAATTCATTTCATTAGGCTGAGTCTGCAGTTTTAAAATACAAATGTGAACAGCATTAAACCAGGAGGAAACACTTCGGATGAGATTTTGCTCAGAATAGTCAAGTGGGATTGTACAGAGACCACTACCAGGCTTGGTTTTAAGCTATGAAGGCTGTCAGGGGTTGGTTTCCCAAGCAGAGCATCCCTCCGCTGGGCTGCTGCGGAGGGACATGCAGCACGGAACACAACAATGTGCCATAGGCAACCACCACACCCAAGCTAGCAAAGCCCTTAAGCATCTGCTTCACTTGAAAACACAGGCTTAAGTGCTTTCCCCTAGACTTGGGTTCCTGATAAAACTCATGCACTCCCTTAAGCATTCATGTCTCCCGTGGGCTCTTGCTGTACCACTGCTTTCCAGTCTCTGCTGGAGAAGCACCAGTACTAGCCTCTTTTTGGGGGCCCTGCAATTGTGCTACCACACTGAAGGGAAACGTGGCCAAGCCAGCTGGCAACATTCCCATGGGAAATAATTTAAGACTCACAGCGGGTCGACTTGGTCGCGTCACATCCCTGTTGTCTTCCTGCTTGACCTTAGCAGGCTCGTGGGAGAGCACAGGCGACCCTTCAGGCTTGGCATTCCCTGGGCAAAAGGCAAGCAGAGAGAGTGGGAATTAAAATACTGCTGAAACCTGCCACTGCATTCTGTCACCCGGAACCAGCAGGATTGAGGGCTCCATCATTGTTTTGTTTCTGTTGTCTCGAAAAACCCTCCTGCTCCTCTCTGACTGTCATTGCAATCAGTCTCCTTAAACATAGCAACAAAAGCCATGACCCAGGCCTGCCTCCACTGACAGACCTCTTGCAGTGTTACTGCCCTTCTTTCTACTAAAGAAACCAATTCACTTTGCAAAAGAGCAGAGCATGTGACAAATAAAAAGCTCTCCAGCATCTGACATTGCTGGGACATTATTCGTCACAGGATTCCTCATTACTAAAATCAAAATCGAACCAAAAAGGACAAGTGGTGACAAACTCCTTTTACGGACTACCTAGAGGAGTAATGATTTCAACAACAGACATGTCATTTTACAGCCAAGTCATAAAAAATTCAAAGCATGGAGACAGCATTTGTTTTAAAGCACTTCAGCCCTGAGGATTTATACTGCAGGGCTGTGCCAGAAATGCAGATGTATGTGTTGTATGTGCTTTAGCAACTCCTACTGTGATTAAATGGGAGAATGGAATATCTTTAAGAGTGGCTCTAAGATGAAATAATTTGACTAGGAACATAAACCCAGTGTCAGCATGGCTGCCTGGCAAAACCATTTTAGAGAAAACTTCTTATGGTCTAATTCACTCCTCTGCTCCCATCTCAGGCCTTGCACAAAGATGAAGCTCCAAAAAAATTAAATGTACTTCTAAAAGTGAAACACGCTCCCAAAGAAACCATCACAGAAGTGTGCTTGGGTTGATGAAGACAGGAAGCACACTGGTATTTTTTTTTATCATTTTGTTTACCCTAAAGCATAACCCCCATCTCCTTTTGTACAAACTACTTGGCACCGTGAATGCAGAAGCAGCACATGCTGCCGTGAGCATCGTACATCAGCATCCAGGCAAAAGGAAGCGCTGGCATCTCTGTTTGCCAGGAGGTCAGCTGGTCACAGAAGTGCATCAGGAATGATGAATTCTTTGATTTTTTTAATTTGTTACAAACCATACATGAGATCACAGACCTCTTGCCCTTCCTTCTTATCAAACAAGCCACAGAAAGCATGCCCGATGCTAAGGGATGTTTTCAAGAACCTTACCTCTGACTCTGTTGCGCTCACTCGAGCCAGCCTGGGAACCAGGCTGGGACCCACCCTGGGAGCTGGGCTGGGAGCTGGGAGTGCTGGAACTGGAGGAGCTGCCACTGCTGGTCCTCTGCAGTGGGCTCTCCACGATGGGCTCGGTCCTCCTCAGGTCTGGGTTACTGCAGGAGCACAAACCAGAAGGGCACTATCAGCCAGTGTCACACGCTCCTCTGGGCTTCAGCTGCTTCCCACACTGACAGGGAGAGTTGTAAAGGTGAGGGGACACCTCCTCTGCTGAAGAAGATGGGGCTGAGGTCTTCTTTTCTGAAGCTATTGAGCCTGCAAGCCTCACTAAGGGACTACACAGAATTAGGCACTGACCATCTTTATGGAGGTGCACCGCACCCACAATGAAGAACTGGCTAGAGAAGCGTTCTGCTCTCATTTTGCCAAATTCGTCAAAAATTAAGATTCTTTGTTCATAACTCCCTTTCAGTCTGTAGATGTCCAGTGCTGGATTCATCTACCTAACTACCAATATTCATCACAAAAGTGGGAATTTGCACATCACTGTTAGAGAAAGAAGTGGATCTCAAGTTTGCATCAAGGCTGCAGATCACTTTTACCACTTACTCATACTTTCCAATTTTTATGGCTTCACTTTAAACTTGCATCAGAGATCCCCTTTTGTTCCTTGATTTCTCTTGCTTTGTGAACATGCATACATCTAGAATAAAAAGCATCCTTGATACACGAAGAGTGACTAATATCTTTCTGGGTATCAGCTGCCTTCAGGAAATTAATTCTTATTTGGCACTAAAATGAAATCAGAAGACATGTTCACACAGAGTTATGCAATTTGCTTTTATACAATATTTCTGTTATATTATCTTACTCAAAGTCCTGTTAAAAACGTATAAAAAGCTTTCTCTCTCAAGTCCAATTAGAACTTTGCATACAAAAAAAGAATGTGGCAATAGTGCCACATGAATAATGCAATTACAACTGGAGGCCATGCATGTACGGTGCAAGGTCTGTGGGGTTTGCACGGCATGTCCTCAGAGAACAACCGTGCTGGTGCAAATTGTGCTAAGCTCCCCTGCCATAATGGGATTGTTGGCATAATTGTTTGGACAGAGCCTAACACGGATATTGTATAAAATCTCTGCCTATTGTTATTTTGCCTTGAAACAGGTGAGTATTAAAATGACGATAGCAGGACAGCAGCTTTCTGTGTGCAAGGAAAATCCCCTCATCTGTTACAACAGGGTGACAAATAAACAAAAGCTTATTTTTATAATATTTACATTTATGCATGAGGGGAATCAAGAACCAATAGGAGAGGTAGTTCAAAAGGAAAGCTGGAGAAATGTTACACTGCCATGAGAGAAATGAAATATAAAATACTTTCACTGACTATTAAGTTGAATGAATATGATAGCATCCTAATAATTTCCAGTCTTCATCCAACTGAAGGCCTCCACCTCATGTTGTATGTCTGATGCATCCTTACCATGAAACATATTTGAAAACTTTGGCAACTAATGTACACACCTGTACCAACCAGGACTGGGAC
This sequence comes from Psilopsiagon aymara, assembly GCA_024733675.1. Taxonomy (NCBI): domain Eukaryota; kingdom Metazoa; phylum Chordata; class Aves; order Psittaciformes; family Psittacidae; genus Psilopsiagon; species Psilopsiagon aymara. Next base: position 30,183 of record JANRGW010028161.1, read on the forward strand.
TGCAATGTCCAGAAAACAGTGGGCAAGCTTCAACTTGAACCCCAGATCCCCTATTGTTCTTATTTCCAGTATCATCACTCCCTAGGACTACGTAGGCCAATATCCCTCTGCATTTTAAATTGTCCTTCAAGCAAGTGCTAATTAAAAGAACATTTTAAAGAATTCAAAATGCTTCAGCCTTCAGCAATAAAGGGAAACAAATGACTATATGAATGTTTTTTTCTCTTAATTAAAAAAAAAAAAAAAGAGTAACAACAACAAAATTATTCTGCCTTCTGCTACCCCTGTCAGCTACTCTAAGCTGCTGCCCACTGTATGTGAGTTTGCTGATGCATGGTTGGAGCACTGAGCTGGAAAGAAAGGTGTATCCTGAAACTGGTGACAGCACATGGCTACAGACATCCCAGCGTTCTCTTTCTGACCTCACCCTGAAAGGACAAGGCAGAAAGAAGAAACAAAGGAGCTCCTTCACACAAGGCTACGTGGAACACATATCACCTTGACATTTGCCTGTCTGAGGCCTATAGCTGTCTGTGATGCTCTGCAAACCAGAGACAAGCTCTCACATGACTAAGCCACATTTTCTTCCACCCAGCTGTGAGCAGAGCCTGTCAAATTTCCTCCTTTGTTTAAACATGGCCCGGTTGGACAGAGCCTTGGGTGGCACGGTTTAGTGGGAGGCATCCCTGCCCATGGCAGGGGGCTTGGAACTAGATGATCTTAAGGTCCTTTCCAACCCTAACTATTCTGTGATTCTATGCCCAGGGATATTTCTGACATGGTAGATCAGACTGCTGCTGTGGTACAGCATCCTGCCTCAGGGTGCTACAAGTGTGCCCTGCACACCACCCTGCCCAAGAGCTGCACGTGGCTAAACTAAAGGCCTTAGTCCTAGGAAACTGAAAGTAATTTTATCTTTGGTCTACACCTAATGAAAATCTCCCCACGCTGTGTAAGCACTTCCTCAGTCATTATGTGTTAAAAGCTGCTCTGATGCATAGAAAAACTATGGTATGTATCACTGAGATCTCCCCACTGGCTTATGTGGATCCCCTTGTAAGTAAGAGGTGACACTGGGAGAGACAGAGCCCGGTTCTGCTAAAGGGAGTGCCCAAATTCCTGTTTTACCCCTAGCTGCAGATGCAGCATCCACTTCCAAACCCTGCAATGCTCAGGAACCTGTTCAGCCCAGGGAGCAAAACCTCCAGGAATCTAAGCACTCACAGCCTTTGGTGCAAGTACAAAATACTGATGAATGCAAAAGTTAACTGCAATGATAAGAGAAGCACTGCAAGTCTTGTGTTGTTACCAATCAGTAAAAGCAGCCCATGCCTAGGCTTCCCAGCCAGACAAAGGAGTGCATGCTGGGATCACTCCTGCCCATTGCCCTCTGTGTCTGCGCCTTGCCCATGTCCATACCTTGCTCGAATAGGTTGAGAGCCCAGCCGGGGCCCCAGGGCACTGCCATTGCCCGGGGAGTTCTTCCTCGCCAGAGCAGGGGATATGGAAGTGGTTCGTTGAGGCACCTGGAAAAGAAGAGACACATTTGCTGTCACCTAGTCTGTCCCACCATTCCGGCTGCCATTTGCACACCTGAGAGACCACCTCCCACCACTGCCTTATTACTTGATTTACAATTGATTTCCCACTGAGAAACAGGCAATTATAAACCACAGAGCACGCAGCTTTTAGAAGGGATCACCCAAGTGTGAGACAGAAACGAGCTGCAAAGGGTGCGGTGGGGGATGCTCCTAGCAGGGGAGCCCCTGAGCAGCCCAGCTCCATCAAAGGGGGTGTTTAATTTTTCAAAAGTGAATGTATGTGTGTACACACACATACATAATTTAAATCCAACAAAACCCAGAAAATTACTTTTTAAGGTAAAATTCTAACTGAAGTGCATTTCAGAGACATGGTGGTTTGTTTTTTTTCTTGTGAATAAACATACAGTTACGTCAGGCAAGAGAAAACGATTTAGAGAGCAAGCAAGCTTCATATTCTGCAGTATCATTAGCTACAGCTTGTCTCATTAAAAAGAAATCTCCCCTCCAGGTAGGGTACCCTGCAGTTAGGACCTGGGGAGTATTTTACCTTCCTCTGAAGCATCCAGCCATAAGCACAGGCAGAAACAAGACCCTGGACCACAGAGACAGCCAGCCCTCATGGGGCAGTCCTTTCATTCCCATTTACAAACACATCAAACCCACTTTGGGCAGTAAAACATGCAGTCACACTCCTCATGGCTATTACTGCTGACACAACAGCCTTAAATGTGATTTCCTGAGGACACCTCACAGAGTTCATGTTCCCTCAGCCAATAGGGAAAAGACTCCGTAGTGTTGGAAATCAGCTTTTTTCCACGAAGCTGCTGTGGTTTCACCATGAAGTACATCACTGCAGTTAAGAGACACCCTTCTCAAAGGACTCAAGGCAAAAACCAACTTTGAATTTCAAGGTTTTTTTCAAAATGAGGTTAAAACCAGGCACCCACCCTCCCGCACTGCTGAGAACTGAAGCACGCAAACAGCTCCAGGAGCTGTTGACTTGCTTATGCTCTTAGGTGAGCACTGATGTCTCCTCTCACTTGGTGGTAGCAAAAATGTGAACATTATTAACACATGTGACAGGCCACCATAGGTCTCTTGCACAGGGAGGCTTACCTGGTAGCTGGCATTTTGCTCTTAAGCCACTTACTTTATGAATACAAAGAAAAACTGCCTCTTAATCAGGGACAAATACTGCCTTGCTGTCAACTAATGAATCTGTAATCATTTTTTCTCTGTAAAAATCCTCCAGTGCAGAGTGCTGATTCACTGTCAGGGGAATTTTAATGGCCAAGTTATAATTCTTCCAAAACGAAGGTGCATAAACAACGTGACTGAAATACTGGTCCAGAAGAGTCTTAATTAAAGAGGTACTGCCAGACACTGCCAAAATGTCAGTGAATGTAAAAAGCTCCTGGAGCCCTTACAAGTCTTCCATCAAATATTGATTGCAACTGGAGGCAGGGTACAGACTAAAACGGACCCATCTTATTGAGTATGACAAATTTTATGTTCCTATAATTCTAAACAGAAGGTTGTTTCTTATCCTGGGGAAGGAGACATTAATTTATTATGGCTTATAGCCAGGCTCCAGAACTTTCTCTGTTGGAGGGCAACACTATTTTGCAGCACTGTGTGTGTGCCCGAGAGCAGCTATCAGCATCTTGTGCAAAACCTGCCTTGGGAAACGCAGCCCCGGGGAAGTTGGTACTTGCTGCAGAGCCATGGGGATGGGCTCAGTCCTGCCCAATCTGCTTTGCCAGAGGTGCTGAGCGCAGCACTGTTCCATAGGGATTTAGCTCTGGGGATTGTCTCTTTGATGTGCTGAAAGTGAGGAGTGGTAGTGTTACCTTTGGTGGAATGTCTTCCTCCTGCCGTAACCAAGAACTTCGGTCAAACTTTTCAATGCGAGGGGGCAGAGGAGGGTTTTCTGAGGTGGGGTCCGAGTTCTGCCTTGGCATCTCAGTGCGGTGAGAGGTCACCGTCAAAGCCTCCTGAAACCCAGCCAGTCCCTTTGCAGGCTGTTCATGCAGTGACTGAGACCCAGACAAGGAGGAGCTTCCTTGGGATTTCACAGTGACCAGATGTGGAATCTAAGCACCAAGTTAAAACAGAACTATCAG
>JANRGW010028164.1:0-27276 GCA_024733675.1 Psilopsiagon aymara
GCCACAAGTCAAAACCACAGCGCTGCACCAGCTACTAAGAAGGAGAAAAATGACTGCTACTGCTGAACCCATGACACCATGGGTTCCTGTTATTTTTAAATGAAAATTATTTCATGTACGCTAACATGGGGAGATCACTGCAGTTTTGCATTGGAAGGGTAAAGGGATGTAGAGCCACTTTCCGTGAAGTCTTTCAGATGCTGAGGCTGCTTCACAGGAATGATGGCATATGGAGTCACATAACCTGTGGACTATTTTAATACAGTCACAGGGAATCCTATACATCTGGGTTTAAGGAGCTCCCTTTTTCCTATTCCTGTCTTGCTGCTTCCTCAGACTCAGGCCTCTGTCTCTATTACAGCGCAGACTCTTGGCCATACATTTTAGCTATTACTTTTTGTTTGTGTGTGTTCTCAACCCTGAAGATGTTCAGCACAATGGAAGGCAATCCCAGGCAGAAAAAAGAAGTACATTTTGAAAGCTGCTGCATTTAGCAGCATCATGAAATTTGGTGAAGGAGCTGTCTGGGGAGGGACACTTTTCTGTCCGTGCTCACAGCTATCTGTCACGTTCTTCACAATTCTACAGCTTGTGAGCTCCACAGGTCACCCAGTGAGTTGCTTACGGAGCCAGGCTAGGTGTCATACTTCACAGCTGCATTTTCTTCCAGGGGCCTGATGAGAGCTTCAGACTGGGGCTCAGATTGCAGAATTGCCAAGGAAGTGGACTAGTAAAAAAGATAGTGTAGCTGACTGCCTTGTCACTAGGTGAAGCTGAGACTGTGACTTATAGGAAAGTTGAACATGTGTCCTATTTATAGGAGTAAGCAAAGTGGAGGTCTCATTCCTGTATTAAAGCAAGATAACAGCTGTGAAGATAGAAACTTTTATTTTCCAAATCTCTTGAGTGGACCCTGAATCAATCCTACTAAAGAAACAGTAACTATTACAAAATCTGATTAGTGCGTAAGCTGATGGCTTTAGAACCCTGAAAAACTTTAGGATCCCATCTCTATAGGCAGAAAGTATACTTATTGACTTTGCCCTGGATTAGTGTACAGTTACTAGAAAATGACTGACAGCTTAGAAAATTAAATAAGCAACTTTTTGTACACGTATTATGTGTGTCTGTATATGTATTTCTATCCATAAAACTTAAAAACAAATCAAAAGCAACTTGAGCACCATCTTTATCAGCTTATGTGCAGATCTTATTGAAGCAAAATTCTTGTTGGGTTCAGAAAAATCTGGAAAGGGTGGCAATGTCCTGTCCTTCATCATCAGAAAAGCATACACTGCACTGCACTGCACTGTAGCAATTTATGTCCCTGGCTGCTCCATGTGGAAAACTCTATATAAATCCTTTATCTTTCTGCCAGGATCTGAGTCCTCAGAAAACCAAGGTCGGCAAACGAGTAAAACTAAAACAAAGCATTTGAAAATCACTTTAAAGGTAATTTATCAATATTTAGGGACCAGAAGTAGCTTCTGCGTGTTACTGCAGATCTAGGTCTCCTGAAGACTTTAATCAGACTTGGCTCTAAGCACATCAGTCATCCTTTAGACTCAAGCATGTCTGCTGAAGTAAAATATGTGTACTTGTCCTTGCAGGATAAGGGCTTTGAACCACATGTGAGGCTTTGCAAATTGTTTTGTCACTGAACTGTTTTACAAGAGTTTATGAAACACCTTCAAGTACCAAAATGAATTAATTTACAGCATATGTTAATTGCAGGAAACTTCGCTCTTTACACAAGGCTGTAAGACCTCAAAACCATCTTAAACCTACTGGGTAAACAGTGTAAAAATCATCCAGATATACTGCAGATGCATGCCATTCTTCAGTCATTTTAAAACTTATTATTATTGCTTATTTATAATTCCCTAGAAATAGGTATTTCTGATTGATCTGCTGAGAGATCCTGAACCACAATGACACAAATGGCACACTGTAATTAGAGAGGGAGAGGGAGAATGAATCTGATGTTCTGCCAAAGCTCATTAAAACTGGTTGTGCACTCAAGTGCACAGAATATTGCTCATGACTGGTAACAGAGGAGCATATTACTAGCTGGATAGTTAGAACATGAAATTATTTTTCTAAAAAAGGAGGGAAGTATTGGAGAAGAAAAGAGAAGTAAAAAGAATAGAGAGTTTTCCTTTGGAGGACTGAGATATTGCTGTTCTTGACCATATGTCGGTAAACCAAAATGCCATTGCGCTTTACCATTTATTAACAGGGCAAAGGCTTACTGTTCAGAGGTGCCAAGGCCAGAGTCAGTGTCTGTACTGCCTAACCTGGCTGGCATTTATTTGGCAATGTGCACAATTTCTTGGCAGGTCTGGTGGTTCCACTTGTTAATCATGTACTATACCTTCCTTTGCATTTATGTTTGACAGTACGAAAAGATGTGTGTGGTGCCTGGAGCTACCATTTCTATTAAGGCAGACGCAGTTTTTAGAAAACATTTTACTTTAGGTAATTTCTGTGCATTCTTACTCACCCTTGCTTTTTAATGGCCAGTTTTTAACTCTGAAGGATGATCTTAATATGTAGATAACACACATCACTACTTCTGCTCCAGCAATGCCAAACGAAACACAAATTGCTAGCTGGCAGCCTTGGCTTTGCTGCGTTTACTTTGGCAAGACAGAATGGCCACCCTGCATGTGGTAGCACAGGAGAGGGGAAAATGTTACTGAATGCAGCAACTCACTCATGAAGCTCATTCTGCAAACAAATGTTCTGTAGTTCACAGAGAGGTAAAAAACAGTCAAGCAGTGGCATACACAGCAAAATAGCAAAATAAATGCATTGGACACCCCCTAAAAAAAATAATAGAAAGTAAATACTGTGTAAAGTACTAAGAAATGGTGACAAATGAGAGCAGATGTAGACTTGAAAGGAAGAGTTAGGATCAGCTACTTAATAACCAATTAACAAAATTAGTGTAATGAAGCTTAACAGAAGTTAAAAAGGCAAGATTTCCCTTCTGCTGAGTCTCGTGTAAAACGAAGCTTTGGAGAGTTTGAATGTTACTTCAGTCATAGTGTATCAGGACAGAAAGCCAAATTTCAGCACCTCATCTGCACAGGTCTTGAGGGAGAGCACAGATCTTTAAAAGTCTAACACTATCTATTAAATACTTCTTTGGTTTTCATAAACTTTGTCTTGGCCAGTATATGATATTATTATTCTGTAAATCCTGTATCAAACAAAATATTCACACTTATATAGGGAAGGTGAGAGGGCTTGTCTCCGCTTGGATACTAGATGTTTGGTTGAGCTGAAGAACTGAACAGAAATCTCTTGAGTTCTGGTTCAGTATTCCCTTAGCAAAAAATTTCCAGCAAACTAGGTTTGGGACTCCTTGTTTGAATGCTGTTCTCGTATCCTACAGACAGTTTGTGCCCATATTACATGAACAATATTAGCCCTGTTCATTGCTTACTGATTAGAGATAAAAAACCTCCCTGAATCCAAGTCTGATTTCAGCTGTAATCCTATAAATCTAGTGGAACAGCAAAGCTGATAACTTTTTCTCAGATTCTCTGGGGGAATCCAGAGTGAACACCTGCCAGCCATTCCGAATCCAAATCATGAACAAATGAACGCATACTAACATGTCAATGCAAGACTACATACAGTGAGAAAAGGTACTGACAGAAATGCTGATGAAAAACAAGAGCAAGATTTGCTTTCCTTATTTAGGGAAAAGCGAGGAGCAGAATCCTCTTTAAGGTTTTTTTCTGGTAGGTGATCTGGAGTTGATGGCCTCGTGTGTTGACGTGCTGAGAATCTGGGTAGAGGTTCCCTTGTACCCAGTAACTGGAGACTGGAGGTTACAAAACACAACAACCATGGAAATCCTTGCTATTTGAAAACCGAATTTTTCAGTGTTTCTGCTTCTGCTGCTGAGTTATGTTCTCAGTAACGTTCCTGACTGCTTTTGATCTGTGCCAAGACAAGTCTTGCAAATGCATGATGAAGTTTTCATGAAAAAAAAGAGGGAATGGCAGAGGAAGGTCCTAGGAAAGCTGAATTTTCAGGCTTTGTGGCATGCATACCTCGTGAAATGGAGCAGTTAGGTGTGCTATCAGCAGCTCTGGGCTAAAAGATTGTGAAGTTTTTGTGATACACAGCATCAACAACAAGTTGTATAACTTGTTTAAGTCATTGTACAAATTCACAACTTGGAATGACTGAAACATACAATTGCTCCTGATACTAAACATAAATATTAATGGTAAAGCCTGGGAATATGTCCAGGCCTCTACAATACTTTCTTATATTTACATTCTTCCTTCTGCCCAGAGTTTCTCTCTGTAAATGAATGAACAGGTGTTAAGATGAACCAAGAAAAAGGTTACAGAACATTAGTTGCTGCTTTGAAGTGTTAACTTTAGGGAAAGTAAATTGAGATATAAAGAAAGCAAGCAGCAAGTTTGCTCCTGAGGCAACAGATAAGACTCGCTTGGAGGAGTTTTAGCACCAGGTGCCCCAGCATTTTGCTGCTGCTGAGGGAGGCAGAAAGTAAGGTACACAGCCAAAGGCTGGCCTCTATCACAAGTGTCCACCTCTGAAGCCGGGGAGGTACTTAGAGTGGATACCATTTTCTTAACAGGTTCTTCTGAAGTGGGTAGTTCAGAGCTATTACACCAGATCTTCATCAGAGGAGTATTCCTTAATTAGCAGAATCTGCAGGTGTCTAGCTAAACAGGTGTTATATCTGGTTTGTACAGTTTTTCTAGAGGCCTGGGATACTCTTTGTGTGGTAAACTTTTGTCCATCTGGCTATTTGAGAGTCACTTATCGGAATAAGCTCCCAGGATGCTTGCTTGCACCTCTGCCCGACCTGAGGTTGCAATTGCAATCGCAATCTTGAAGTTTACATGGCAAGTGAGTGAAGTCTGGATAGAGACAAGGAAATAATTTTTTTTCTCTGCTCAAGTCAGGAATAATTTTGCTATCAAATTCAGTGGTACTCAAAAAAGACTTTACCCAGGGTATATAACTCTGACTCTTCTGATTACAGGGCTCTCTTAAGCTTAGTTGTACGGCATGACCCATTCAGAATCAAAGTGCTACTGTTATGGGCATCAAATTTTGTGATGAATTCCCGAGGTATATGCCAAGGCAATTCTCTGAATTCCCTTGTAAGCTTTTGGCCCTATTCAGTGGGGCTTTTTTGTTCCAGTTCTGGGATTTGACATTTCATATTAATAAATAGTGCTTGTGAAACAGTAGGCATTAATATCACAGCAGGTAGGAGCTTTACTGCCCCTGACATTCAATGAAGACCTCATCTACCTACATAAATCAGCTCGGTTACTGGAACACTTTTGTGATGTGTTTATTTCTGAACAATAACACAAGCCAAACGGATCCATCAGTAGAGTGAAAGAAAGCAAACATATCAACAGGAGCCTGAACAGAAACCAAATACTGATGAGGATGAAACCTTATCTCAGGATGCAGGACTTGGCATTCCCTGCTGCCAACAGCTTTCACAAACCAAAGAAGAGAGAGAAATGGCTTATAAAAATTATAAAGAAGTTAGGAGGCCTCCTTAGATAACTATCCACCTACATGTAGCTGTCACTAAAAAACCAAACAACAGGAATAAAATCCAATAAATGTTTATTCTTCGATACGGCCAAATGTCAGCCATGGGGCTCCAGTGAAATGAACGTGCTCTGTCTTGTGTAAATATATGTATTAATAGCTTGGAGCTGCACTATCAAAGACAGCCAGCTGAACAAAAGAACAGCAAAACAAAGAAGCTCTGAGGCCTTCCACTGCCTACAGCAATATACCGTTGAAGATGAATACTCTGCTCATTTCCATTCTGAACTAAACTCCATCTTCAATGGTATCAATATCATCAGCGTCATTACTGCAACTGCTGCATGAGTTTGATGCAATAACTATTAATTAGACCATTTTGCCCTCCTTCAACAACAGGCCTAGTGCTTCAGTTCCTAATGGAGTTTATCTTATTGTATTTTGATTTTGCTCAGAGCAGTCTTTCTGAATTCTAAGTTACTGTAAGGTAATTGAAAGTACAGCAAAGGTTATAAAACACCCTTCATACTTTACCAGCTCATTTGCTTCACAACATTACACATCAGCAGCATAAACAGCCAACTCAATAATGAAGAATGCTGACATAAAAAATAACACCCTACAATCACACACTCCAAGTCTTTTCACCCCTCTCTTGATGGTCAGCAAAGGGAACAAAATCGGGAATGGCAGATCAAAACAAGAGAGCACAAGCCAATTAAAGCTCATCCCTTTCAGAGGCAAGAACTATTCATTCTTCAAACATCATCAGCTGTTCCATTTCTCTTACACCATGATGGTTGCCCTGTATACCTCAGATATTTTTGGATTAGTCTAAATCTGTTAGTTTTTTTGTTCAGTCTATAGGTATATTTAGCATGTTACCTAACTTGCTGGTTTGTCTTTCCATTGGTACATGAAACTGCAGTAAGTTAATTTGCATTGTAGAAGCGTAAGGTTGCTGCGTCATGACTGCACAGGGAGTAATGCACATCTGCCTGTGCTGACATTGCTGTGGCTCCTGCCTCCTCTAGTCATTGAGTGGAGATAGGATAACGACTACACATCTTGTTTTATCTAGCTCTGTCTCATCTGCTTTCACAGCCCCCATCACAAACTAGAGCTAAGCTGCTCTCCTTCTGCAAAAATGAAAAAAGGAAAATCTCTGAGTGTCTTCTGAAAATATAGCTCCTTCAGTTTGCCACAGGAACCAGCCACAAAAAGGTTGTAAAGATTTCCTAATAGTCCCACCCATGTTCAGTTCCCTTTTCCAAATCCGTAGGTATGATACTTGTCCACTAATTCATGAATGTGAAAATTGATGTGTGCCTATCATTTTGGAAGGAGACAATAGGTTTTGTAAATCATTGCTATCGTAATCCTTGCTGTTACTATGGGGGAGTTAATTATCTGAAGTTTAAGAGCTAACCTATCAAGCAAGGTAGTTTTAATGCATACACTCATGTGTATACATATTTACACACACATACTATAATGCATATGTTAGAATCAGCTGTTTTATTCAATCCAGATGCAGAAAATTGAGCCATTTAAGTATATTTTGAAGGAAAGCACATTCGGGTAAAATTTCATTTCAGAAATTAGTGAGATACGTGGGGTTTTCGGGGTTTGTGGTGGTGGTGGGCTTAGGGGGTTTGGGAGATTTATTTTTGCTTTATTTTTAATGGAAAAGAAACTTAGATGGAACCTAAGTTTTTGAAACTGCAAAATTCTGTGCCTCATATTTGGTACCAGTTCCTGCTTTTCAGGTTTATCATAACCAGTAAGCCAACATATAACCTAGATGGCATGCATCTGATCCAACAACTTCTATGGAAGCAAAACCCCCATTGACTCCTGCTGACTTAAGGGAAGCTTCTTATTGCTAGTGATGATGAGTTTGAGTTCCTACAAGTGTGAAGCTTTCGGCTTAAAAATATCCATGAACAGAACTACTGATAATCAGTGTTGCTGAAATGTCAGAGAAGTAACCCAAAAGTGTCATGATGCAGCTTCCTTATCAGTGAAGTTGTCCCTGAAATGGAAGAGAACTACAGGGGCTTTCATAATCTTTTTATAACATCATTATGGCCTCATCCCTTTAGAACACTTGATACTCTTGGCTCCCAGGATTGGAACGTGAATAAAGTGAGCACACAGGATGCTCTGCAGTATCACACACTTGCAGTCCTCAAATCTTTGATTCTGAGGTTCAGTGCATGTTTTGACTGAGTGATTTATGAGGTTGATGTCAGGAAGGAGGCTTAAGGATTTAGCCCTATATGTCTCTTTGGTTTGGACTCACAGGTATTTAAAACTCAATTATTGTGATAGTAAAGCTATGTAAGAATTTGCTGAAAACTTTGCATCCCTTGATTCTTAATGTCAACAGGATATTCCTTATGATAAATATTAATAATTTGCAAGGACATGGATGAATGCATTTTTATAATTATCAAAAACCAGACATACTGGTTTAGTGTTTAAAATTAATTATAGTAGGGAAACTGGCATTCCATAAGGAAATTACATTAACTCATCAGAGTGAGTTAATTTTGCCTTTCAATTTACATTTGTTAAACTTTATGTACTGATTTTGTATTTAACTTCTAAATGGTGAAATCTGAGGTTTTGTAAGGAAAGGGCTTTATTCCTAACTGTGTGGTTTCATGTGTATCTGATTTACGTCACCATATATTTAAACCTGTTACAAGTTCACAAATACAAATAAGAGGAAAATAAGAGTAATGAATTTTCCAAAAGGTCCTTCAGCTGCAACATTATTTATGGTGTGGAACTGGAAAATTAGCATTTAGGGCTTTTAGATTGGTTTTCTCTCTGTAGCTACCTCAGTTTACCATATTGCTGAAAGGCAAGGGATGTCAAGAACCAGTTGCAGTTAGACATTGCTGATTTCTGGGCCAATCAAACGTCCCAGCACCTTCTCTGGTTCACCTGTGTCCTATCATAAAGATCACATTTTGTCCAAGAAACGTATTTCCTTGGCCACGTAATCTTTTTCATAGTAGGAATGATGATCTGATTACACCTAATTGCAGAAGCCTGTGATAAATTAGAACCAGCTGCTTAGTTAGTTTCATCAGGTACCTCTCAGCATTTCACCTGTACTTTGCTGATTTCTCTGTTGCCATAGGGACTAATTCTAGCTTCTCAAATCTGTAGCATTGAGAGTGGTGTGGAGGTTACAGGTTAGAGCTCTACATGAGCTGGTAGTGGAAGGATCTCTGCCAACATCTATCTGCAAGACACTCATCTGGTGGGTGAGAGAACAGGAGAAACTAGGAATGGGAGAGGCTCAAGTAAGGGTTGACATGTACCAGAGAGCATCATTGTGGGAGGATGTTCTCTGGGAATTATTAGAGTGAGCATAATGCAGGACAGCAGTACAGGAAAAGTCTTAAAATATCATGGAAAAGGATCTGAAATTTAACACGGGGGAAGCAGAAAGAAGGAAACAGAGGAATCCCATCTACTGAATATCTGGGAACTTGTTTAGAAACTGTAGCTCCCTGCAGAATCTGTTTTAGAGTCTCAAAAGGGTTACTAATGTATAATAAAATGGGATACCATTTAAAGGGCAGTTCTGCAAATACAAGCCCTCAGCTCTAATACATTCTATTTTAGAGTCACCACCCAATCTCCCTAGTCTTTTAAAGACTGGTTTGCTTCCATTACCAAAAATAGCACCAACAGTGGGCACCCTTGAATAGTCTTCCTCTAAAGTCAAAATTAAGATAGTATTGTGACATTAGCATGCATCCTTGCTCAGAACAGTGTAACTGATGCAATACATTTGCAGCAAATTTTAAAATTCCCATCATAGTAAAGAGAAACTGCCATTCAATCCAGTGAAATGCTTTCTCAGCGTCAAAAGATGCTATTACCACAGGACTGGCATCATTTTTCATCTTAAAGAGGATATTAAATAAGCACAGCAAATTCGTGCAGGTGAACTGACTGTACTAAACATAAAATAAAACCACGCATTGTTCAGGATGAATTATTTTAATGCTTATACTTTGAATCAATTGGCCAATAACTTTGCCAATTTGTTAATACCTGCATTTAGGACTAAAATAGATCTATGTAACCGGCATTCCTATATGGTTTAGTCTGTTTCAGTGTTACCACAATCAGCACCCTGGAGTTGCAGGATATCTGCTGGTCAGCACCTGGTTTGCATAATCTAGTGTTACAAAAATGCAAAACCAGCCAACATCAGCTTGCAGAAGGATGTTCCCTTTCTGAAATGTGAAGGCTAACCTTGTCTAATGATGACAAGATTTATGAACAATTCGATAGCAATAGACTAGAAAAGTGAAAGGTCAGCCCGCATGTAAACAAAGACTAAGCAGCTTTGGGTGAGATGAAAGATAAAATGAAGATCCAGCTTAGATCCAGAGCTGTATTTTCAAGGTAGCACAGTATGCTAAGAAGCAACATACTTATACAGAATTATTTAGGGTTGAGTTGAGGAATATTCTTCAACCACCCAGATTTGAATACAGTCTCCCCCTTAATGGGTCTCAAGCTCCAAACAGCATGAGGCAGAGATGTTATTTCCCTTTATGCCACTTCTCTAGTAAGATCTAGAAATGGTATTTCCCTTATATTTGGTATGGTTGGAGAGTAGCCATTGCATACCATGTTTTCTCTGTGTACTGTCTTCTACTTCCTTTGCTAAATCCTAATTAGCTGGCTTGAAATGTCAGCAGCCCAGAGCAGCCTTTGGGCCCCAAAGCTATCTTTTCTGTTTGTGTGAGTGCAGTTGTGCAGATCAGACTTAATACATTTCTTAATATCTCTTTTGACTTCCTGACTGCCTGTGGTGATGTCTAAGACCTTGTCTATTCCTGACATACTCCTCAAAGTTCTTCCCACACTGCACTGTATCCATATTTGCTGCTTATATTCTTTGTGCTACACTAATTCTTTCCCCTTTCCCTTTCACCCTCAAATATGTAAAGCTGTGAATAGGGCACTCTTTATTCTGTATGTTAGTTAATAATGCCCAGACTGTGAAACTAAAAGTAGAGTGCTGCATTTCTAATTAATCAAAAGACATGCTGTAGTAGTTTATCTACAGATAAGTAGCTGTGCTAGCAACCACCTTGTGCTCTGTTGAAAAGTGATCCGTCAAGCAGGCCCACCATTAGCCAGTTACATGATGGAGCTATGGCTGAATTGGTAAAGTACATGGTGGGGTGGAGGAAAGAGTAGCCAGAGAGGACATAGTCCAAATATTCAGTCACTGGACAAAGGACAGTTTAAAAAAAAAAAAAAACAAAACACCAAAACAATACAAAAACCAAAACAAAATTAAAAAACCACCAACAAATAACAATGGAATGAAAATAAGTGCAGGTGATTCTACTTGAAGATGGGGGGGTTGGATTTGAGAAAGGTTAGTTGCAGGTGTAATGTGTTGGGAAAATCAGTACAGGGTAATTTGAAACTATTGCAGAGATCAGGGGCTCCTGGACATTTCTGGCTCAGCTCTGCATAGATTCCTGTAGGTCCTTGTACCTTGCTGCCTGGAGAGATACTGCAAAGCAAAAAGGGCTGAGCAAAGTCCCTACAGAAGATGAGAAAAGGAAACTTAAACCAGAGTTGGGCCATATGTCTAGCACATGTGCTACTAAAGGCCAGGCCAGTTTCTCATTAAATGAGCCTGTGCATAGTCCATCTTTACATTTTGGGAAGAGTGAAGAAAAGACTTTTTTTTCCAATGACCCTTTAGTCTCCAATGTGTCTCCTCAGCTTTTGATAACTGCTGATGGTAATTCAGGAGAGACTGTGAGATTTTGTAACTTATGGTAGCTAGAAAAGTGCAGAATAAGAGTCAAGTAACGTTCCAAGCTAGCATTTGTATGAGGTCACTTTCTGCCCAATTCTGTTTGGGACTTTTTTAACGAGAAGCTGAGAGGGGAGACATTACTATCACAGCAGTCTCCAAGTGATGCTGAGAAGTAAGAACACTTGTTTCTGAGAAGTCAAGAAGGTTCAGATTTCCAAAAGAGGCTTCTAATTTTCAGTGCCTAACTTCAGGCTTTGTGAGCTTCAATACTCAAGATATTAAATAGTCATGGCTATAAATATTTAGCTGGATTTGAGTGTCCAGCATTCCTTACCTTCACTACTGAACTATTTTGTGTAAATAGGGATGAGGCCACATGGATTTTGTGAGGACTAGGTAGTGTGTAGACAATGCTTGAAGATGAATAGTGCTTAGAATAAATTTTTTTGAGGATCCTAAAGAAATAGACCAAGTCAGTAGTTTTGTTGATTAAAATGACTGAGCCAGCTACACAAGCAAAGCTGGCAGATAATTGCTTCTTTCCTCACTTAGGAAGAAAGTCCAATATTGTCCACACTTTCTCACCAGCAGGATGTCAAATTTGTACAAAATCATCTCCCAAATCAGTAACTGAACAGCTATTGTATTATTTTATGCTAATGCATCACACCTGTTGTTTTTATTTCTCTGCTAAGCTTTTGTTCTTCATTACTATTTGCAAGTTCTTGAACCACAACCCACAGTGCTTCAACCTAGCAGACTGCTAGTGAGCTGGAGCTGATGGGCAGATGGACCCGAGCTCCTCTGCATAGGCTCCAAGCCCGGTGATGTGAGCCAGCTTTATCCCAGAAGGCTTTAGTCACAGTAATATGCTCCTGTGCCCGAGTTAATGTGCCAGTATAGGCATGCTTTTGGATTCCAACCTCCACAGACTGATATTGCTTAGAAGCAGAGAAACTCTCATTTATCAATGGACAGAAACTGAACCGGGCAAAATGGAGTAACCATTGTTGGAGAGTGATTTGGGATTGTGACAGAGATGAAGCAGTAGGACACTGAGCAGAGGAAACTCATACAATGAGCAAGAACAGCTTGTGTCACGTTACCACCTGTTCCTTTGACATCTGAATTTATGGTCTAAACCATAAATGGCCTAAGGCCTCATTTATTTGAACTCAGGACACCAACAGCACATGCCCAACAGAGCTTAGCTTCACATTTGAAGTACTGATCACAAGAAAAACTGAACAAACCTTACAGAATTTGGGGGCTTTTGGTGTAAAATAAAATCAGATACTTACCATATGAACAAAAACAATTGTAGAGAAAGAAGAAATAAAATAATCCCATCTACACTGAAATAAGTCGGAAGCAAAAAGGAAATATAAAGCAATTAGATAAATGAGTGTTTGACTAGAATGATTTGGTCTCGAGAAATTCAGCAAAACAAAAGGCCAAATGCAATTCTCACCAAGGAAATAATCAGAAGACAGTCAAAGCACTGCAACAAAACTGGAGTCTATATGTTCCTGGCACTATAGTTTATGGGAGAGAATAGATACATAATCATAACCCTGAATAAAATATTTAACCATGATTGGGAAAAGTACAGAATTTTTTAAAGTTCTCTCTCTTGAATCAAAAGCAGGAGGCAGGTGGTGGTGACAAAGGCTGGGGAATGTGATAACAAGTATTAATAGCAGTTCAAAGAAAGGAGGGTACAGCTGCTGCAGAAAATGTTGGATCCAGCTCTGCAGCTGAGCTGAACTTGGTCCTCTGCCCTGAAATGTAAGAAAAAAAAATGAGTGTATATAGCCATGGATTTGCTGTAATCCATGATTTGAAGTTGCCAGTAGACACCCAGGACGTCTATCCTGTATGAAAGAGAGAAGACTTGGTTTTGTATTTGTTTAAGAGTGACAAATATCAATAATATGGCAGAAATGTTTAAACAAGGACACAGCACATTGCAAAGGAAGACTATCCATCTGTTTTAGCAGCTGCTTTGAAGCATTCAGTTAGGTATCTATTGCAGTGAAGAAACTCTCCCACTGTTTCAGGCTAGTTCCTACAATGCTTACTCATCCTGGCTAGAAGAGTTGTTTAGGGTGGTTTGCAGTCCCAGATTTGGACATGGGAAATAATTCCGTAGCCAGATTTCTTCTAGGTCCAGATTTCATGTTCAATTGCAGCTAAGCAAGCCATATAAATGTGATCACTATCTCCATACCTTTAAAATGACTGCACCCCAGGCCCATGATCTCTGATATTTCCTAGTAGGAATCTGTGCCCGTATGGATCTGCAAATGGCTAAAACCAGTTCTAGCTGTTGCACACAGCTCACTTGAATGTAGAGACCCTCCTTCAATTCCTGTCACTTTCCCTGGAAAACAAGAATACTCACAACCTCTGAGCAGTAAGCTCAAATCCTCCAGACTTCATTTAGGTAGCTGTGTCTGGTGTATACTGGGTAAATGGAAGTACATGTAATTTTAGAAGCATACAGGACACGAGCATGAAATTGCTGAGCTATGACAGGAGTCACTAGCAGCTATTCTCACACTGTACACTGATTTATGGCTCTGCATTTGCATATATGCTTATATAGTGATATACTATATGAATAGTAAAGATGGTTTCTATAAACCTGTAGATAAGAACAATAGCTATTACCAAAGCTATATATAGCTTAACCACTGAAGGACTTTACTTGATTCTGTGACTGTGCCTTTTCAGTTTGATGGTAATGGATCCCTTTGTTGCCAGCTGCTGTTCAGCCTGTCATCATAAGTGATGTTTGTGTTTGTTTTAGTAATAGCAAGAGAGTTTCTATCGACTCTCTAATAATACACAAAGAACTGCAAACCAATCCATAATGAGCACTTATCCTTCTTTTCTTCCTTTTTTGCTTCATGCCTGATATTTGCTTGGTAACTTTTTTTTAGTTTAGAAATTCTTTTCTATTTAACACTTTGACTTCCTGTCGGTATAGTGTTTCTCAGCAAAGGAGCAGACATGCATACAATGAAAGCCAAGCCATTTGGGACCCTGTTGAGATCCCTTTTATTACTGCAAAGGTACCCCCAGAATATTCAAATGTATCCAATCTCTTGTCCTTGGTTGCTTTAATTCTTATATTAAATCTGTGGTCTGTTTATAGCGATTGTGTATGTTCTTTCGTTTTGGTGGTAGGTGGTAAAACAAAAGGCCATGAAGAACAGTTTCTGGTCATGCCTGTTGGCTTGATCAAGTGGTATTGGGTACCCCCCCATCCACACCCCCCTGTGCTATTTTCTTAACCTTCAGAGTTTCTGAATTAAGACATGGAACTCTGAGTGTGCTGTATGCTCACCTTGTTTAACTTTCCCTCCCCTCCACAAAAGTGATTAGAATGAAGCATGGTGTTTCACATGTGGTCTTAAAGCAGATGAGTCCATTCAGTTGAGCTAGACAGATTGTTTCTGAAACTTCCAATACTTTTGTTTATGCTTCCTCAATTGGAGAGAAAACTAAGAAAAAAAAAACAACCCAGCAGATTCAGCAGATCTTATCTCACGATTTTCCCCCTTCTGTTTTCATTTGCACTTCTATTTCCATACAATATTTCATTTTTTTAATGCATCTATCACTGTTTGTTTCTGTCAGAAGTTCAAAGGCAGCCTGCTTTCATAAAGAAGAGACAGCACTGACTGATTTGTAATATTGTTTCTACCTTTCTTGACCAATCCTCAATGCATATTTCCAGTTTTGAAAAGCATTTCATGAATCACTGGGCAGTTTGAAAAATCTGTAGCGTAAGCTCATTACTTTGCTGGCTGCTGAATGTTTTGTACCGGTTGTGTTTGAGATGCAAAAATGCAGCCCTTTCTCTCAGAAAAAAGAGGTTAAAATTTCATGTATACATAAATAATAAAACAACACTTGGAGGTGGTATCAGTGTGATATATTTCATTTCCTATATACCTTTGGCTGCCCCTCTGTCCATTAATCCACACAAACTTTCATCATTTTCCAGCCTCCTTAGTAGTATCTTTGGTTTCATTTTTCTAGTCAAAAAATGCTTACTTCTCCTCATGAAGAGTGGCATTCCCAGCCATCCTCCCAAATGTCATTGGCTAGAGGTCCAGGAGAAGCAATATTCTTTTCCATGCTAGTGACTGTGGTTTAAGCTAATACCTCATGAGGCTGCAGAACTAGAAGTTGGAGCTTTATACTTGCTTGTGAGCATCTTGCCCCAGCAAACGAAGAGGGATAAAAGATGTATAGGAGTTAATTTTGGTGGGGCCAGGATTTTACTCTTGAGGAGACAGATCCAAGGCTTCACAGACCACAGAGTATAATGGAAATGATAAAACAATGCAACTTTAACAGGAATCACTTTTAGATTAATTTTACAGTTTGAACAGATATTTTCTCATGCTTAGCCGCTTACAAAATCTCGGTAAGTCACTTTTCATTTTAAAGACATAAGGATAACAAAGTGGTAGTGATACAGTTAAACTCCCCCCCCCCATTCTATTTAAGCACTTCTATCACCAATATTTTTTCTGAAAAACATCTTTATACACATTGGGAATGTATTTAAGTGCTTTCAGCACTCCTGCAGAGTAAGAGGCAGAACTCACCTAGAGTTTAACTACTTATATCACAAAGATCCCTTTTTTTCCTCACTCTTTTGTGAAGCGTAGTAGATAAACAGAATCTTCATTTTCTTGCTCTCTTTAAAACTGGGCACAGATCTAAAACAGATCTCTAAAATATCCTCCTTTTTTGCAGCAAAGGAGTCACACTGCCATCAGTGAGTCTCTAAATAATAAAACATTTAAGACTGTCTTGGCTTTCATTCTGAGGAGGTGACAGCACTGAAGAGTAGCTCCAGATTCCAGTTTGGAGGCATTCTATGTACTGACTGCAACCACAAACACCCTACCTCCGGTTAGGGAGGGGAGGAGAGAGGGACAGCAAGGTCCAAAGCAGGGTTTGCTGGAGTCACACAGGTAGTACTGAGTGTGCTCAGGGAAAACGTCCTGGCAAATATCATCTGCGTCATCAGCAGAAACACTAGCCATTGTCCTCACCCTAACTTGCACTGTATAACTTGGCTACCACCAGTTGCTGAGATGCAGTGGCAGAGATGAAGAGTAAGAGGCTCTTGCACTTGAGTACCCATTCCAGTCATTATATCAAGGTGTAGGTTATGCTGTGTTGTCTCTATATCAACCTCATGAAAATCAACTGTAGTTTGAAAGGGTGTTTTATATTTATACAAGAGAATCTCTGAAAGACAACCTGGGTTAAAATGCATTATAAAAAGATAGTTGTTTCATTCATCCGGACAGCTCATGGTCAGTTGGTGTTTGAGCAGTTTTGTTTAGGAATCAGTGAAAGAGCTCTGTTGCTCCAATTCCATTGTCAGTTTCAAGAAGTTTGTCTCTCTCTGCATCACTGCTTCCTGCATGGTTTTCTCTCTCTACTCATGGATTATTTTTGCTTTGGTCATTTGCATCTTAGGTCCTCCAGACACTGCCACAAGCACATTTTTATTTCATTAGACTGTTTCGTCAGCCTGTAGCTATCAGGAAGCTGGAAACAAGAAGGGTAAATTGGAAAAGGAGACAACCTACTCCTACCTGTGCAGATGAAATGTTCTCCTCAGTCAGACTTTGTTGAAAAATCTAACCATGGCTCTGCACCTTTTCCTCCTGGGCTAGAGAAAGCAGCTGTTTATGTTTTAATCTGTTTATACCCCTAGCTCTAAAGAGGAATAGAAATGTACAGACAGTACAGTATCCCTTGCATATTGAAAATAAATTAGTTGAAGCACGAAGTCAGATGGACTTTCAGATGTTCTCTGTATTGACTTTTTCCTAAGTTGATTCAACGCTTATGAGTTCAGTCCATCCTGTTCTTTTTGCAAGTCTAACTATTGGGTATACAGATGTGTATCTACATGTATGTAGATTCCAACAGTGTTAAAAGACAAACCTCCAGATAGCTAGAACTATTAGTTCATGGGAATTTAAAATTAAATTAAGTAGCTGGGCTGTTTTCCAGATGATTTCTAAAGTTCCTCTACTTATGCATAAAAATCTCTGTAGGATTTACATTACACTACTGTATTTGTTTCAGTGAGCATTTGACTGCCAAGAATACTGTCTATGACCATCATGGCAATCTAATTAAATATTTGATGAGCAGAAAGCTGGACATTATTCAAGTCAAGCATTAAATTAGAAAATTTAGTTTGTCTCCTTTATCAGTAGAGTTTTAAATCAGCCTATTCTACCAAAACCCACAAGTTTAATGAATATGGTCTGACATACTATGTAACAGCTGTCTAACATAAAGCCAGTAGCCTAAATCATAAAAATGATGCTTCACTTTGGCATGGCAAAATCCATTGAAAAGGCTTAGAAAGGTCAGTCACCAGCAACCTGCTTGCTAGTCGTTGAGAAGCAGCACTGTAAAATGCATGAGCTGCCATTTGTAGTCTCTTGCAGGAAGCCTTGGAGAGCCACAGATAATTTGCTTTCAATGATTCTTCAAGTTGGCCCTTTGTTTCACTAATTTGAGTGTCAAATGCAATCTCCTAATAAAGAATTACCATGACCTGATAAGATTCTTCTTATATTGCTTCATTTGTCTTAACAACTGGTACTATTGAAACCAAACCCACATAATGAATAAATAGCAAGCCTGTGTGCAGTATGGCATTCTCTGGTATGATGAAGCATGTTCACTGGGCTATCCCCTGATGTTCTTGTTTCTTTTTCCTTTCTTAAAAGGCACTGAATGCTGCACACTGTGCCTGTGCTAGCAATGACATTTGTTTCACTGTTAGTCCTCTAGTGAATTAGTAAAGATAAAAAATGGATGTCAATGACAATTCCAGCCTTGAGAAAGCTGCTATTGTGACCATGGTTGAGTTAGCCTCCTGATCGTTTTCTCCTTAATGTAATTTTTAATGTTATATAGTTATAGGTTAAATGAGAAGCCATCTATTAGAACCATTATTTCCATCAGTAGTTTCAAGAAAAATATCTTCATGATTAAGGGATAGATGATTTTTCTTTTTAATGCTATGCTGTCAGTTTAATAACTCCATAAGAAATCAACATTGAAATGGCTTGTTTTGAAGGGGCACATATAAATGTGGAATTCTCAAAGCAAGAAATCTATGTAATTTGAGATCTGATGATAAAGTTTTCAGAATTGAACTGTACACCATTAATACAAAGAAAGAAATAACAAAAACTTTGGGAGGCTGTTTAGCGGAGGGAAAATGTCCGTCCCCAGAAACCGGAAAGATGGCATGGGGGGCAAGCCTGTGAGATTTACTGTTAAAAAAGAGGGATGTTCTGCCAAAAGGTTTCGAAGCCTTATGGTATTATGGCTTGGGGCAGGTTGTGTGACAGAGGGCGGTGTCAGCGCCGCACAAGGAGTTGAGGGCGTCGATTTTTTTTTTTTGACTAACGTGAATTTAAAGAGTTGCCTGAACGCCGCCAGCCTCGGGAGACCCAGCTGGCGGCGAGAGAGCGGCGATTCTCTGGCAGGGAAAAATACAAAGAACATCATGTGAGGGTCGTGCCCCGCTGCTACCAGCAGGACAGAAGGCTGGGCCGAGGGAGGGAGCCCCTGCCCCGACCCTGCCCGCTCACCCGGCGCCCACCGCTGCCGGAGGGACGGCGCCGCGAGGTACCTGCAGCGGCCATCCCCGCTGCTCGCTCACCCTCATCCCCGCCAGGGGCTCGCCGGCGGAGCGGGAGGCAGAAGTTAACTTCCAGCGGCCCTGGAGCCGCCGCTGCGCCGGCAGGAGGAGGCGGAGGAGGGGGCGGAGGCAGGCGGGGCAGCCGAGGACCCGGCTCTGGCAGGCTCCGAGGGTCCGGCCGGGTGTAATTCCCCCGTAATCCCCACCACGGCGGCGCTTCCCTGGCCGAGCCATGTCTGCGGCTTCCCCGCCATGCCGAGCCTAGCGGGGAGCGGGAGGACTGGCGACCGGGAGGCGCACAAAATGAAGACCCTGATGGTAAGTGCATTGTTGGCACTGCTCAGCCCGGCTCCGGCGGCGAGGAGGAGCGGCGCGGCGCGGGGCTGCCCCGGGCCGCCTTGCACACGCTCCAGCCTCCTCCGGGCTGCAGCCCCGCGGCGCTCCGGGATCGCGCTTAGAACAGAACCCCGCCGGCGGCGGCGAAGAACTTTCCGCTTGCTTTCTTTTATTCATGTTGCTCGCTGTTCGGGGGTTTTGTGTGTGCGTGCGTTTTAAGGAGCGGATAGAAAACCCATATGCTTGAAGGACGAGGTTGGAGGTAGCTGCGCGGCGTGTGTGTGGGGAAAGCGCTACAATCCCCAGCACTCGTGCGAATGCGGGAATGAGATGCCCGACGGGAGACGGCTGCATGGGAATGAGAGGCGCGGGGGAGCCGGGCACACGGAGGGGCGAGGAAGCGAGGAAGCAGGGGTGGGGAGGGGGTAGGAGGAGGAACGAGGGGGTTCCCCAGTTCTCTCTTCGCACTTTGCCTGATCTTCGGTGGCGTGAAACTTGGGGGCGGAGGTGCGTGGCGTTGGGTCCGCGGCTGGGGGACCCCGCTGAACTGCCTCTCTCTCTGCCCCCCGCAGCGCCACGGGCTGGCCGTCTGCTTGGCGCTTACCACCATGTGCACCAGCTTGTTGCTCATGTACGGCGGTATCGGCGGCGGCGGGGGTCGCCCGGAGCCGCGGCGGAGGCAGCAGCAGGTGGCGGCGGTGCCCAGTCTGCCTCCCGGACGCGGCCAGCACCGTCCGGCTCTCCCCATCGGGGCCGGCCTCCTGGAGGGCTACATCAGCGTCCTGGAGCATAAGGTGAGCCTCGACTATGGGACTACCCTGTCCTCCCAAAGGGGAACCTGCCCGTACCTCTCTTTCCTGCCCTCCGGCTAGCCGCCCAGGGATCGCGGTCCCCTGGCTGCCTTGCTGTCAGGGCTGGCTTCTTCACGTGCCGTTGCTCCTAGCCCTGTGTGCATGGATTAATGGGGTCAGGACCCGGTGTCCAGCGTGCTGTTAGGCCTCTGTGGAGTGTTGATCATCTCCTCCCTTGGCCTGTAGAAGGTGGAGAGTGAAGTGTTTTTTCTAGTGATGGATGCTAGAGGTATGCTACGAATGTATGTTTATGGTGATGTTAGGAAGGGTTAAAGAAGGAAGTTTAGTTGCTGCAGGGAAAAGTCAGTAGGTAGGTGTTTATTCTTAGCTCATTTTGTCTTGGGAAACTAAGAGAACTGTATCTCCTGCACAAACGACCTTTTCATCCTCCCCCTGGGAAGCAGAAGTTGTCAACCGTAGTCTCCGTTCTAGAAACTGGGGGGCATCTTTTTAGTGGTGAACAGAATGGTGTCCCTCCCCTTGACACAGGAATTAGAAAGGCGGATTGTCAGATGCTAATACCCCTTTACCAGAGATAGGCAGCCTCAGCTTTGATATCTCACAGGACAGACATAATGAGATAAAGTGAGCAAGGTGGCACATCCGTGCTGAAGAGATACTTGAGTTTCAGTAATTTTCTCAGAAGGCAGATTCCTCTACTTCTTGTGCTGTGTTCAGTTTGCGCTTACCTGGAAACTCCAAGGCCCCCCTCTGCCAAAGCCCCAGATAATATGTGGTACATACACTTCTTGCAGTAAAAATCTACTGTAAAAAATAAGCACAGGAAGTGAGGATTCTCAACTTTATGTTTTCACATCCAGACTGACATCTTTCTGAAAAACATGTTTGTCAGACAAGTTGCTGGGCTCAGTTTAGAGGCACTATGTGAAGATTAGTGACTTTGATCTACAAAGATTTTTATTGTTCCTTCTGGCTTCACTTTCTATGCAAGAGTTATCTGTAGGGCTCTTAACACAGAAAAATAGCTCATGGTGGTCCCTTGTAGACTTTATTTGTTTTCTTACATGGTCCTTCTGGAAATCCTCAAGCGCAATGTCTGTGTAGAATAAGCAAGTTTGGCCATGGGGCTTCCTACTGTGTGAAGTGTTCTCTCATTGTTCTTTTGTTCTTCTTGAACATGTCTGTAGTGATGAGGTGTAGATATATATGAACTTTTTTCTTTTATTTTTTTTTTGTACACAATAATAATTGAAAAGACATCTATAGGAGATTTTTTAGGGTGTATACATGAATAGTTCCTCTGATACTCATAACCCCTTACATTGGTTTCTCCTGACTCGTGCACACCCCTCTTTAATAGAATATATTTAAAATAATTATTCTGTGTTATTATTTTCCAGAATAATTTTAATGTGTCCCTGTGTTTTGGAGAAAGATAATACTCTTTTTTTATATATTATAATATGGCCCAAGCCACGCATTTCTGAATTTCATTTAACGTAGCTCATGCCTCACAGTAATACTCTGCTGAAGGTTTAATAACTTTTCCACATAACTTCTGTGGGTCAAAAAGAAGATTGTGCAGTCCCTGCTGTGTTCCCAGCTTGCTTTTTATTTTAATGCACATGAGATCATGCAGAGAGCTGTGTCACTGTGGTCTACAGGGGAGTGAAGACACTGTGTTGCCATAAGGAGATGGAGAGAAGAGCTTTGACTCTTAATAGAGTATTTGTTTTAGCAATTTTACAGACCTGTATATTTAACATTGATTTACATTCCTAGAGTACATAGGTTTCCTGCAGAAATAAAATTGGACAATGCAAAATAATCACAGACATTGAGGGCTTGGAAAAGAAAGATAGATCGGTGATGATGAGAAGAGGGAGAGAGATTGCAAGGACTGAGAAATGGTGAAATATTTTCAAAGAACATGGGGTTTTTTTTTGGTGGAACAATGGAGAATACTGAGAAGACAGCTTGAATAGCAAACAGCATTAAAGTCCATCCCAAAGTAGGAGAAAGCGGAGGAACTGGGGAGGTTTTAAGGACTATTAGGAGAGTGGCAAGAAGAGAGCAAGATGAAATTCTGTAGCTGTGAGGAGGTGATACTTGAAGGAACAGAGAGGCCTGGAGGGAGTTGGAGAGTACCTGTTGTATGAGGACAACGGGCTGGGAAAGGTAAGGGAGGAATGAGTTCAGCAGTGGTGCATGTTTTTCTGATGGCACAGAGGTGTCAGTGTGAAATGACAGCGGATGGTAGATTTTCACAATACAGCTTCCTTAATTTCCCACATAGAATCTTGGGATTATCTGTCAGGTTGAATGACCTAAAGCTGAATGACCGTTATACTAAATTCATCCTTGGAGTGTGTTCATGCGTGAATGACAGTTATGGGAGATTAATGCCTAGATCATTCAAATCTAGGAGCTGAAACAAGTTCTTGACTTCAGGAAGGCTGGTTTTGGATCCCATAGTTTGCTTTAAAGGGAAGATATGGCATGCTTGTGATGGCATACCCATTCTAATGTATTTAATATGAGTAAGCATGCACATATAAGTAAAAGCTATTTGATAAGTACTGACATTATTATTAATACATAATTAAAATATTAGTATTGACACATACAGGAACTGTCATAAGGTAGTATAAACATTTCAGGGATAGAAGTTGACGATTGTCAACATTGTGAGATACTGTATATTTCAAATGTCTCAGTGCGAACAGTACAGCTCATTTAATAGTGCTGGGTGATCATATATGGAGACTGTTTGCCAAAAAATCAAGACTTTAGTAAAATACCAATGATTTTGCAATAGAGCTTGCAGTATTGTAATTACCAATAATTTTCTTCCTTTTATTTTATGTTCAGTAAGATTTGTAGTTTCTCATTCAGCCTATCAAGATAAGCAGGCAGTTTCTGAAAATACAGACAAAATACATGATATTCTTTTTCTGTGTTGAATAGTCTTTTTGCTATAGTCTTTTGTCATTTGGTCAGATTTGTGCTGTTTTGTTTCTTAGTTCTTCGCCTTCGTGGTTTCTGCAAGCCCTGTTTTTCCCAAATCAAGCAGCAGAGATCAGAGCCCGTTCTCAGCATTAGTAGCCTTTGCAGTTTAGCAGTGCAAACTTTGTTCTTGTTGAGCTGAACTCTTAAACCAGGAAAATTCAGAAATTAAGTCAATTCAGAGATTGTTTCTTGGCATTTTGCCTCTGTATGTCCCAGAGCACCAGCAGTCATTGCTGATGGATGTTTGAAATGAATGAATAGCATCTCTTTTTGTTCACAATAGCCAGATGTTTATATCCTAAAAACTCCCACATCTGGAACAGAAAACATGGTTTGCTGATGGTTACTATTGAAAGGTCAAGGATTGAAATGGAGAAGTAGCAGCTACTCTTCTATCTCTGAGAAGCTGTTGCTTCTCACAGACGCATATTGGCAGAGTGTAGTACTGCTTAGTTATTGCAGCTGTTCAGCAATTAGAAAGGACAGGAGTCCCAGGCTGTCAAACTAACATCTTTCATGAGTTCTTTGACTGTAATCCTGAAATTAAAGAGGTTTTCTCGCTGGCATCAAGGGAGGCAGAATTATGCTTTTCTGTGCAGAGGCATGGGGATAAGACTTTCTGTTGATTTATCATAGGACTAGCAAAAAATTACAATGCTAATATTTTTAAAGCAATTACTGCATACAAATGTGTTAATGAAAGTAGGAAACCTACCGCTCTTCCAGAACTTGCAAGAAATAAAATATTTAACTATTATATTACTATTCTGAAATGAATGTGAGAACATGTCTCTGGATAGTTAAAAAGCTTCCTACCCAGTATTGGCTCAACAGTTGATACTGTGAGTAAAATACGAATTTGTCACATATGTAATTGAATAATATTCCAAGCCATCAAGGATTTTGTTTCTTAGAAAAGAAAAAACCCGTATCAAAATCAGTCTTGCAGACAAAATCTATGATTCATTAGAACCACATTTAAATACCTTGAGAGCATTGAGATCAATGTGATAATTTAAGTGATCGCAATGATTTCTTTATGCTAATGTAAATTATCATATGCAAAGAAATCTTTGTGATCCTTTTAAATTAATGCAGATCAGAGAACAGTGTAGTTAATGAAGTGTTTGAGGAAGACTCATTCTGCAAATACTGCTATAGCTCCTTAATCTCTGAGACACAGTAAGTTGTGCTGGCATGAAACTTTTTTTTCCAGGGTATTAAACTTTGTGTGGTTAAAATAGCAGGTTGGATCTCGCAACATTTTGTATTCCTTTAAATAAGTATTAGATATAAAGAATTAGGAATTGGAATTTTTTACCTAAATAGTTAAAGCATTTACTGTTTTGGGCTGGGGTAAGTGGAGAATGTTATTAAACTGACCTTCATAATAGACATATGTGGAGATGAGAAGGAATTAAATTACTTTGAGGGTTGTAGTGTCTTTCAAATGAATTTATTACAAAATCGTAAGGGATCTTACAAAAAACCAGCTTGTCTTGCCTGAGGTGGGATCAAGCCCATTGAGTTGTAAACCATGTACCATGATTTCATCACGTTTCTACTTGCCTCTGAAATTGTTACCTCTTACATTATGCAATTAAGTATTTGATGGAGCTTTTATTATGTGAGAGATCCGCCAGGGGGAGACTTTATTCTAGAGTAACCTTTCTGGGGACACCTCTGTCTGCCCAAGATACCAGTGCCGGGCAAGTCCGGAAGGCCCCTGGTTCACCCTTTGTTTGGCTTCCTGGCTTCTTTAAGATGTATTTTATTACTGTTTTGAGGTACTGTAGTTACCTTTTATGCTGATAAGCTGCAGATTTATTAAACCCCTTCATAGTGCTGACAGCTTAAAAAAAGAATTAAAACCATAAGAGTCGGAGAATGTAACTGAGTATCCACACACACAGGGTAGGAACAGTTGTTTTACCAGATTTACCCAACATTTGAATAATGACTATCTTATGCTTTGTATTTTCTTACTTCTGAGCTACTACAGTAGTGTGTTTTCTCAGCCTAATAAATCGTAAGGCTGGATTCATCCTTTTGATGACTTGTCCAAATCCTTAGTAGCTTCTGTGTGCTGAATGATACTACCCAGTGTGCAATACAGGGCGCACAACAGTGATAGGAAATGATGGTGCATTTTACTGCTTTCTAGGTTGCTTGGCACCTCTGCAAAGAACCAGTAGTCCTAGCCTGTCACTGTTCGTACTTAAAGTATCTTGAAGTATTTTCAAATGTTCACATATAGATATCAGTTAGCTGTGCAGTTCATGCATTTATTTTATGAAAAAGTCCATATTCTGTAGTTGGACGGAAACATTTTTTTTTGTGGAATTCTGACTCCAGTGTCTGCTTGAGAGAGAACACAAATGTGCCATCAGGGTAATAAAACCAAGTAATATTTCACAGTTATCATTATTCTAAACCAAGTGCCATTAAATATGAAATCCAACTAGTGGAGATAGTGACTCCAGGGACAGGTCAGGACCTCTTGTTTAAAATAATTGTCTAAAAGGAACACAAGTACAGTTAAATAACCAGATGTCCCTGAAAATGGAAAGATGTTTGGCTTATATATAATGTATGGTGTTATTATTTTAATTCTTTCATATGAGGTGTTAAAAACCTACCCATCCAGAAACTAGCTGTGTTCTGATCATTTTCTGGTTATCGAGAAGATAAAGGAGAGTAAATAGTAATTGTTATACTGAAAACAGAGAAAGTATTGGAGTTTGTATCAGCTGAAGATCTTGCTGAATGTAATTTGTGACATCCTGTGATGTAGCTTTCTTCTTTCACAGAAATTGAAGCAAACATTATTTCACAGACTGTATCACAAAGTCTTGATGATTGTTGTCAGTCCAGACATAAATAGGAGGTAGATGGTTGGGTCAAGACAGTTAATGCAGAATTGTGTTTTAATTTTATCACATTTCCAAAACGTCACATCGCACAGCAGTGTCTGATACCAGAAATTGGTCATAGTGTTATCTTGGGTTTACAACTGACTATGACAAATTTCTTTTTTTTTTTTCTTCATAAAAGAAATATCGCAGAAGCATGAAGATGCTCTTATTTATTTTGCGCTTCTGTTTTTTGATTGATTCTAGATTATAGCCTCTATCCTGAATCATGAAAAGTGACAAATGAGTAAATACCCACTTTCCTGGTTTATGAATATCTTATGCATCATATTTTAATAAGTGGGTGCTGTCCGTTTCCCTTGTCTGCTTCCCTATCTTCTTTAGTGAACATGCAGAATGCTTCATTTGATATATATGCAAATACTTCCAGGCCAGGAATTGGCAACACTTTTTCTGCTACTGAGATTTGCCTGTTTCTCATGCAAA
Organism: Psilopsiagon aymara; assembly: GCA_024733675.1. Classification (NCBI taxonomy): domain Eukaryota; kingdom Metazoa; phylum Chordata; class Aves; order Psittaciformes; family Psittacidae; genus Psilopsiagon; species Psilopsiagon aymara. The sequence goes on from JANRGW010028164.1 coordinate 26,608, forward strand.
ACTCCTGAATTGTTTTTCTTTTCATTTTCATCATTAGTTTGAATGACCGCATTTATATACCTAGTACTTGCTGAAGTATGTTATATTTGATAACCATTTAAAGTTACTGTATTGTGCACTTTCTTCAGAGCCTTTCACCGTGAGCATTTCAGGCTATTTTCATCTTCCTGTGAAGACAAAGTGTTCTTTTGAAGGGTTTTAATCCTTAGTGGAAGCAAGTCTGAACTAAATGAGATTTTCAATGACAGGAAATGTAATTTTTGTTCACAGCTGATGGATATCTCTCAATAGAGTTCCTTAAGTTCTCCCTTTCTGCTTGTCCTGGGGCATAAGTGGATATTGAGTGTCATCCTAACTATGTGATATCCTCAGAACAGTAGACTGCAGGTAGTTCTTTTTCCCAGTGACCTTCCTTACTAGTATAACCTGTATTACTTGGTAGTGCTCTGTATACACAACCTTGACAGAATCATAGAATCATAGTATAGGTAGGGTTGGAAAGGACCTTAAGATCATCCACTTCCAACCCCTCTGCCATGGGCAGGGACACCTCCCAAGGCTATGTCTAATGTGGCCTTGAGCACGGCCAGCAACGGAACATTCACAACTTCCCTGGGCAACCCATTCCAGTGCCTCACCACCCTTACATTAAAGAATTTCTTCCTCATA